>JAOUQW010028906.1:0-10409 GCA_028565825.1 Olivaichthys viedmensis
TTTCTAGTCCCGCGTTCCAGTTTCTGTTCCTCCTGTTTAGTTTGTTTGTTTGTTTGTTTGTTTGTTCCTTTTGTGTTCTTGACGTCCTGATATCGACCCACGCCTGTGCCCTGACCATGCCTATGGATTATCCTACGTTACGCCTGTCTGCCTGATTTATGATTTATGGAAATACCCTTTGAATAAACACACCGAACGTCCGCACTTGCGTCCTGCCTCTTCTCCCGTGCAGCGGTACACGTTACAGATATGACTTCGTATTCTGGAAGTTTATTAGGTACTAGATAGGTGTACCTAACAATATGGCAACCCAGTGTATGTGTGTTATGTGAGAGAGAGACAAAGAGACCTGATACATATACAATACTACTTTATGTATTTTATTAATTTATATCGTTGATATACTACCTAAACATTACACATTCAATATTGTTATTGCTATTCAGATCATTGGCAATTACAAACTAATTTGTTGCCATGATAGGCATGCTTTTAGGCTTACTACACAGACTTCTGTGAAGCTGCACTGTGCAAAAAAATATCAATTGCACTAAATTATATAGTTACTGTAAATTGGGATTTTAACTTGAGATTAGTTACTTTTAAACTGTAGAGTCCCAAATTAAATTAAACAACATTACATTAAAGGCACCTGTGCTAGTCTGCATTAATGATTATTAATGATCATTGCTGGACTGTGGAGCAATGTCCAGGGGGTGGAGCAAATATATTTTCCACGAAGCCAGGGGGCGGAGCCAAGATGTGATCTGCGAAGCCAGGGGGCGGAGAGCCAAGATGTGATCCGCAAAGCCTGGCAGAGAATCAATGATGTCCTCTGCGGGGTCCGGAAGCAATCCGCAAAACCTGGCGGCGGAGCGATAACGTTCTCTGCGGAGCGAGGAGGTGAAGCGACGACGTCATCAGCGAAGGCAGAAGGTGGAGCAATGACTTGGTCCACAACGTTCGGGGGTGGAGCGACGATGTCCTCCGCGAAGCCAAGGAGTGGAGCAACAATGTCATCCGTGAAACTGGGGGGCGGAGCAATGACTTAGTCCGCTAAGCCTTGTGGCGGAGCAACGTCCTCAGCGAAGTCAGGGAACTGAGCAACGTCACCCGCGAAGACGGGCGGCGGGTCTAGAAACACTTCGACGACAGATAGTACAACTATATCGCTGGTCTCTGGCAGTGCAGGAACGACCTCGGCGCTGGCCTCTGGCAGTGCAGGAGTGACCTCGGAGCTGGTCTTTGGCAGTGCAGGAACGACCTCGGCGCTGGTCTCTGGTAGTGCAGGAACGACCTCAGTGCTGGTCTCTGGCAGTGTAGGAACGACCTCAGCACCGGTCTCTGGTAGTACAGGAACGACTGCGGTGGCCGTTAGCCCCCCCAAAAAAATTTCTTGGGGGGGTTCTCCATCTCTCCTGGGAGGCTTGTGAGCTGGACTGGTGGTGTGTATCTCTGTGACTAGCTCGGCGGCGCAGTGGGGGCGGGCGAGCTGCCCATGTGTGGTGAACGATGCCAGGACGGCTACTTCCCGCTGAGCCATGATTTGGTGCAGCTCGGCAAAGCCCGCGGCATCCATGGTGCTGTTTGCTGTATCCTCTGTGGGGCGAAACCTTCTGTCATGGTTTTGGCCCCAAGGAACAGCCCTCGCTTCCGCAACTGCCTCTGCAGCAACAAACTCTGCCGCCAGAAGCGGCGGGTTATACGCCTTGAGAAGCGCGTAGAGCTCAGCCACCGGCAGATACTCCTCCTCGGCTGAATCCTCATCGGTTATTTACCTGCAAGAAGCTCTGGCGCGCAACTTTCTGGCTGTCTCGCTCCACTCGCTGCGTCCATGTTATCGCATATAGAGTTCATGACATTTATTAACTGAAACAAACCATGACATGATAATCATTACATATTAACAAAACCAAGCACCGGAGACAGAAACAGAGGGGTTTAAATATACAAATCAATGATGGGCTAACACGGAACAACTGCGAACAATTACTGACAAGACAGGTGGCGTGAACAAACCAAAACACAAACACATGGCGCTAGTTGCCATGGCAACCCCAGCTTCGCGGCCAGTGAGAGTTCGTGGTGCCGAGTTCGTGACATTGTCGTGTTAACATTACGTATACTATTCAATGTAGATATTGTGAAGAAATATGGGTAACACTAAGTTTCAGTAATAAACTATTTAAAAGCAATTAATACATAGTTCACTAATTAAAGATTAATTAATGATTTATTAAGTATCAGGTTAAGGTTTGTTAATATACTATCATTACACAAGTAATATATAGTCTACTAATTATAATAAATGATTAATTAAGGTTGATTAATTATTATATAAAGTTGATTAGTATTAGTAATTGCATTTTATATAATCTATTAATATTTATGTATCAGGTTAAACATACAACTTATAATAAAAGTGTATTCATTTAATGACAATTTTATTTTTTTATTTATTGTTAAAGGACTTCTTAGACCAGCAGACCTCAACTCCAGTCCTAGGGACCCATTGCCGTGCACAGTTTCAACACTCCTCAACATCTTGATAAGTGCTTTATGAGCTGGATCAAGTTTGTTGGGAGCAGAAGAAAACCTAAATCTTTGCAAGGTTCAGTCCCCAGGACAGGAGTTGAGAATCCCTGTCGAACTTTCAAATATTTGTTTTCAAATTGCTTAATAATGTATTTCTGTTGTCTACTAACATATTAATAAAGATTTAGAAGCAATACATTTTAACAGTAATGTTTGCAAAATAGTCCTCAAGCAGAAAAACTGGTGCTTGTCCAAAGGAACAATGGGTAGCATTTCTGTTAATTCTATTTAGCTGTGTAAATAGCAGTAAATAGCAGTTTAACTTAGAGAATGACACTCATAACACTTATGACCTCAAACAATCCCAAAACTTGCAGCTGTAATTCTACATACCGTACTCTAATTTTGCAAGTTAAAATGTGTTATGCATGCAACTCTATATCAGCACAGTCTGAATTTCATACAAGTCAAATTATACAACTGGTACCCCACAGTGAAAAGTGTACAATTGTGCAAGGTATTATTATCATAAAATAAATGATAACTCAAAATCATGATTTAATTAAATTGCAGAAATAAACGGATGAAGGTGGTATTCATCTACCTGGGGTTCTTTGAAAAGGAGAATACTAAATCTGTGTTTTCAGTTTTTCTTTTTCTTTTTTTAATATTAATTTTAAATTAAATAATTACTGTCAAAACACACTAAATATATGTTTATAAAGTATTAATTAATTACACTGCAGTACTAAACTAAAGTGGAAACGATTTACTACGTATTAACATTTACAAACAATCAAATAACAGTTATAACCTATTAACCAATTATTAAATTTCTACAAATTACCTGCTTGCAGCACTCAAACTAAAATGGAGACAATTCCTTGTTTATTTAGAGTGATTAAGGGCCAATAACATATTAAACACAAAGAATTAATGTTCATAAAACATGTATTAATGTTTAGCCTATACAATAAAAGTAATGTTGATTCAGCACAAACTCAGCTTTTAAATGATGTTAGTTATTTAACAGTTCTATGTAAAATAATGAAGATAAGTTCTTTCTACCAAAATAACAATGACAACACACAAAGAACATACAAGAAACAGAATGAAAAAACTGAACAACACAGCTCTCTGTAAACTGATAAAAGTTACTGCAAATCTTTCGTGATCCTTTTTTCAAGCACTGTTACCTGGTGTTTTTTGAAGATCAATGGTGATTGCGCTTATACAGTGTCATGCGTACGCCCCCGCATAGCAACCGCCATGCGCCTTGTGTTTATGTTCGTTAGTTCCTGTCTTGTGATGTAATTGATCCCACCTGTGTCTCGTTCGTCTTCCTGATTAGTTTGTATAAATATCCATGTGTACCCGTCCTGTTTTGTGCTTTGTTGTATGTTTGTTGTCATGCTGTGTCTGTAGAAGTTATGTTTATTAATAAATGTTTGAACGGCTCGCACTTGTGTCCTGCATCCCGCTACGCCGTGACATACAGCACCTATACGAAAGCAAGTCAAGACCTTCAGGCACTTAAAATGGCCTAACTTAAAATGAATTAGCCGATTTAGAAAGTTTTTTTAAATGTTTGGAGTCTCTTCGAAGTACAAACAAAGTTCTATGTTGCTTCGCCAGCTGAACGGACAAATTCGCATATGCCGCGGAAAAAAAACATGGCGCGGCATCCGGGTAAAACCCGGCGTTTATTGGATTGGGAATGTATTCAAGCTTTAGATTGACTGCCAAACATTCATGTGCCCTTTAACCAGTCCTCTGGTTGGCTACCAGTCATTGGCATTACTTAAGACGTAGAAAAAAAATATTTCAGTTTTATAATAAATTCTGTTTTTTTTTAAGGTGTTGTGTATGTGAAAAACATGCATATAGAAATGTGTTAAGTATTAACAACCTTCCAGTTGCATGTTTAAACTTTATGATTTATTAATAGTAATACATTATATAATGTATTAATTAACATAAATTAATGTATATATTACTGTTAACAAACACATTAATATACTTTATATGATAATTAATAGATCTTAATATTAATAATTAAAAACTATATAAAACTTGATTATAAATAGTTTATTACCAAACCTTAATGTATTAATTAATGTTAATATCCACATTAATTCACTTCATAGGATCATTAACAAATATTATGATATTATTAATTATTAAATAACTATATACTACTTGCTTAGTTTATTACAAAGCCATAAATTAAAGCATTAACAAAATATGTAAATAATCCTTAAACAAAAGTGCAGCAGCAAGAAGGGAGAAATTTATGATTAAGGTTGTGGACCTACAAATAAACAAACTTAATGACATGATTAATGAAGAGCAATCATCCTTGGAGAACATAACAGATGATGACCATCTAGTTTGATGATAAATTAAACACATCTATCTTGTATATGAACATTTCACTTGGCTTTTGTCCTTTTCCCCTGTAAAGCTTCCATTTATATTTATATTTCATCCAATATTTACATTATTTAAATCCACCCACCCCCCATTCCATCTGTATTTATTGATTTTGCATGATTATATTGAGCTAACTGTTCTTGTTTCAAGGCAAAAGTAATCTGCACAGAACAGAAAAGCTACAACATAGTTTGCATGGGATATAACATCAGGGAAACTCATACAATTGCCTCTTATTTTACAAAATGTCGCTGTCGTAGGAAGACCTCATATATCCAAAACAGTAGCTTTACGGGCGAAGAAAACCATTTTTTTTTTCATCACTCAAAATAGCACCCAAAATGCACAAAAACCTTAAAAACAACCTGAAATCAAAACGGACCTTTTTTACCTTGTTGGCTCGTGTCCTTGTGCACGATCCAACTGTACTTAAAAGACAAAATTCTTCTTTGTCTTTCACTAAAGTGCAGCGACTTTTTCCCGCCTCTAAACGGCCTCTGATTTTTTTATTACATCACAGTAGAATTGCGTGAGACAAAAAAATATAATAACCAATCATTCAAACAGAAATTCGAATGCATTCATGTTTCAATGAAATTTACATGAAAATCATGTTTCACCTCCCCTGAGTTAGCTCAGTCAAATCCCGATGGATAAAACCAAAGTCCTGCACGCCCATATATGCCATTTCACTCAGAAATACGTCACGTTGCAGAAAAAAAATGCGTTCGAATTTCCGTTTCACATTGTCTTTAATGCCTTAAACTCCTAGGACCCATCAGTGGGTCCAAAATTACATTCCTCACTCTTGTAACTACATAACTACTTTTCCTATTAGTTTCACTGTAAGTACTGAATTATTCATAGTATTTACTAAATAATAAGATGGGAGTTTAGGGGCTTACATTTATGAACATTTGCAGAGTAGGTGATATAGACTTCTCTCTTAGAGTCAAAGATGAAAACCTTCTTTGATGTGGTCCAAATAATCTCTGTCTCCAAATAATCTCTCCTTTAACAACCAGCATTAAACTGATTGAAGGTTTACCCCCTTAAAGTCCCATCTTATTATTCAGGTAAATCATCTTAAAGCTTTTATTTAGTAACTGCTATGAATTATTCAGTAAGTACAGTGAAACTAATAGGAAAGAATGTAGTTACGAGAGTGAGCAATGTAAATTAGGACCCACTGATGGGTCCTGGGAGTTTAGAGGGTTAATTTAACCCCTGAGGGATTCTTGGGTGGCCCTTGTGTTTCAGATAATTTAATTTAGATTAAAGGAAGTCAAGAACCATTTTCAATAGGCTTAATCCTTGTTCAGGAAACCGCCCAGAAACTAACTGAGGGCTAGTAGTAGTCTGGCCAAAAGACATGGCTACCTGTGAGTTTCTAAAACTCTAGAGCAGCAGAGGATCCTGTGCCATGGATGGATTTGGCAGCATTTCCATGTGAACTCTGGATACACTCCAGTATTTGTCTTCTTTTTCAGCAGTGGATTATCCATGGGGTGTAATGTTATCCCATGATTCCATTTTTATATATTTACAAACCAAACCAAACCAATAAATAAAATCTGATTAAGGTTTTGCATCATTTACACAATGTATTTTGAAAAAGTGAAATGGTAAAGAAAATCCAAAATATTTTACCTAAGTTGATCCATGATAGCTCACTGAGACAGATATTAGATGTTCCATTTTATCTTCAACTTTTTGGCACTAAGTTTTTACTTCCATTCCAAGAGTGGTCTCTTCACACAGCCTGCTTGAAGCTTGGATTAAAAAGGTCATTTTGTAGCTCTTTTGGGGTTTTTTTGTTTGTTTTTTAGCAATAACAAGCTGCTTTCCTGAAGCTTTCCTGAAGTTTTCATTATCAATTGGAGGTCACTGTGAGATTCACTCCAGAATACATGGAATTATACTGGTAAGTACCAGATTTAGAATATTTACAGTACACTAAGGATATTACCTTTTATGTTGAGATAGCTTGGGAACAGCCAGTGGGGTTCTCAATAGTACTTTACCACAAATATAAAATATGAGTACAAGTTGACTATTTCTATTTAATCATTTATTAAAGACCAATAACATTTTATTCAACTGGTACTTAGTATTCAAGAATACATTGTTTAAAACTAAGAAATACCCATTTTCTTAGCTGTTTGTAAAATCCTTGTATGAAAGATATCTTTCACTAGACTATCTTGTTTGTAGCTGGTAGGACTCTGGTGAGTGGGGTGGATACGATTTTAGATTTTTATTCATGTTTTTTCCTTGGAACATCAATGTCCATAGCCAGGATCAGGGAATGGGCAGGCACTGTTTAACTGATAGGCCTATAGGTTTAACTTACAGACAAATATAGTCAGTATTCAAAAACCAGGATGAACAGTACACTATGAAATGGGGAAAATAGGGAAACCAAGGGACTAGATTTTAGGAAAAAGAGTTTAGAATTGCAATAGGAAACACAAGACTTCACCAGGTGCAGAGGTGGAAACAAGGAGCATGTAGAGCATTTACAAGAGAGACCCAGAGGGAGGCCTGAACCCATGGGCAGTGTATGCAGTGGAATTTAGCCACCTGGGCCAAGGCCTAAGCCATTCTCCAGAGTGGGGCCTATAACAGAGACAGAGCCAGCTACAGGGATGCGATGTAACACTGGGACTGGGCTATAGACATAGACAGGACCAAGGAGAGGACCAGGCCCACAGACAAGGCCTGGGTCAAGCCCTGAGATTGACACTGGGAAGGGAACAGTTAGAACTCTGATGGATACTCCTCTGTCTGGGTCCAAAGTAATGGCCATTTGGAATGCACTTTATCATAATTTTCAAAGGAAGGATATGTGGCTAAGACTGACACTGAGGAAAGAAGAGACATTGTAACTGATGTAGGGAACAGAATTGCTTATAAGCTGGACTGAGCAGAGAACAAGGTGAGCTACTAACAAACTAGAGTATCTGGAATGGCTCTTAAAATGACTTCTGGCTGAGACTGACACTGGAGAAGGCTCAGGGACAGAAGCGGACACTGGAGAAGGCTTAGGGGCAGAAGTGGACACTGGAGAAGGCTCAAGGGCAGAAGCTGACACTGGAGAAGGATCAGGGGCAGAAGCGGACACTGGAGAAGGCTCAGGGGCAGAAACTGACACTGGAGAAGGTTCAGGGGCAGAAGCTGACACCGGAGAAGGCTCGGAGCAGAGTGTGACACTGAAAAAGGCACACAGATGGAGCCTGACCTTGGAGAAGGCTCAGGGACCAAGCATAATGCTGTGAGCTCAGGTGCCAATCCTGACTCCAAAGGCTGGTCCCAAAACTAAGGGAGAACCACAGCCGTGACATGATATTAGGAAAAAACTGAACCTGAAGCAGATTTAGAGCTTAAAAGTGATTCAGGAAAGGTCTCTATTAACCTAACAGAGGGTACTTCTTAGGAAAGGGAGATATGACAAGGTCAGGAGCAGAGTCAGGCACCAGATTGAGAACAGGGAATAAGCCTGACACTGGAAAAACAGACACAGACACCGGATTAGAGATGGGGGTTGAAACAGAAACAGTAACTGGAGCATTGGTTGCCACAGGAGCTAAGCCTGAGGCAGCTTAAAAAGCAGGAATAGAGGCTAAAACAGAGGAGAGAGCTGGGGCAGACACAGAGTCAAGAACAGAAGAAAGGTCAGAGAATGACACTGAGCATGTAGAAGAAACTGATCTAGGCACAGGAGAGGAAGCCAAGGCTAATATAGTCTGGCCCATACCAGAAGCTGAGACATCTGAATAGAGCTGAACAGAGACAGAAAGTAGATCTTGAAGTAAAAGAATAGAATTTAGAAGCTCTCTAGCTCCTGAGAGGTGCAACTGTCTAAGGTTTTACCCTATCATCAGGATATACGAGTTTGAATCCTATAACCATCCATGCCTGGGAGTCCAAGACAGCATAATTGGGCCTGCCCTCCGGGTGGGCCTTGTTTCCCTCTCGCTCTGTCGATGAGTGTGACACTAGCCAATCACTGTTTTCTATCTGTTCATGTAAACAGAAGTTAGTGTTCTTCTTCCAAGTGTGTTTAGTCATATGATGTTGCATGAGCAGCAGTTAGAAAAGATGTGGTGGCTGGCTTCACGTCTTGGAGTAAGCACGTTAGCCCTTACCCTCCTGAACTGGTAGCTGTCATGCAGTTGTCATGAAGTAGACCCAGATAATGAGGTGGGAATTGGCAGCGATTCCATTATATTAATTGTCAGGATTATAAATAAAGCCTTAGGCTGAATTATGTGTAGAATCAGAGTTATAAACTAGGAAAATGCACAAACAGATGCATAGGCTGAGCTAGGAACAATAGGGCTCACAAAATTGACTGGGCTGGTGCTCATAGCAGTAGAAATGACGGCACTGATATTTTGCAGTGCCACATCAGAGGCTGGATAGGCTGAACAGGCTGGCTGTTTTTTTCTCTCTGAAAATTCTGTATTTTATTAAAAATATGTACAATTTATAAAATATGTAGACATATAAAAAACATATGAAATATATGCATTAATATACACATAATATATGCATAGATATATACATAACATATGTATATTGTATCTCCAGAGGGTGTCTTTTGTGTGTATGTAAGAGAGAGATTCAGTGATGCATGAAATAAGCTTTCCTTTAGAACAGTGCCATGAGGGGAGGGGGTGATGGCTGATGTCTCGCACTATTTCTTAATTAAGACCATACAGCTCTTCGTTCAGACTCATATATTCCTCCCATTTCATTTCTCAAGGTCAGTCTGCCACTAATTTCAATAGACACACATTTCCATTAAATATGCTGAACATCTTGGAACAGATAAACTCGAAATGACCCCAGATACAGTAACAAAGGCTTCCCACTCTATTTACTTAAAGAAGACTTCAAGAAGTCCTTGGGTCTTGGGTATGAAAGTGAAGTGTATGCTGCTGTACTAGTGTGTCTAGTTGGTTGTCCACCTCTAGCAAGTTGCTCAGACATAATGTGGGAGTTGCATGAAATCGCTGCTATACACCCAGTGGATCAATATTGAGTATCAGTCTGTTAAACTCGGTCCTCATATAGACTTGTGTTTAGGGTGAAAGATAAGTGCTTTATTCAGCCTCAAAATTCCCTGCATGCTGAGTCTGGGATTTTGAGAGAGAGTGTTAGGTGTGTATCGTGAGACCTGAGTCTTGGGATTCTGAAAGTTGTATATATTAAATATTTTGTGTATAATACACTGAATAAATCTATATTATGATCGTGCAAACAGAAAAGTGAACAGACATTTGTGCTTGTACAGTTCAGAAAGCTAAAAATAGGAAGTAAAAATATAAAATGTAAAAATGTTCAGTACAATGGACATTTTTGTCAGACCAGGAAGGAACACTACAACCAGGATCCAAGTGCAACGTTTCTTTATTGTAAGAAGGGTAATCCAAAGG
>JAOUQW010028907.1:0-10407 GCA_028565825.1 Olivaichthys viedmensis
AAACAAAAACACATGACAATGACAAACACGGAAGTGCGCGGCTCGCTGGAAAATGCGGCGCGCACTATAAGCGGGAGGCCGCGGCGGGGAGACCGTGACAGGTATATGGAGTAATGAAAATAAAAACCTAATTGAACTTGAATTTGAACTTGAAGAGGCCCATTGCCTGTATATGTTTTTCACTCTAGGCAGTCCTGAAGAGGATCTAAATTTTAAATTATTATTAAATTATCTAAATTGAATACTAAATGGTCTAAATTTTTTTGCTGTTGCATAAATGGCATGAGGGAATGTATGCTGGCTTACTGTCATCTTTATTAATAAAGCACATGGTGTTTCACTCTTTAAAACTCTGCTGCTCATCTCTTTAGAGCTAAGAGATTTGTTCTCCAGCTCTCAATATTTCATTCAATCAATCTATTGGTTCCTGTAGGTTTTAGTTAAATTTGTACAAGCTTTAGATGTAATGATTGATTTAACATCTTGAAGTGGCTTCTTAATAATGGAAGGCATCTGAAAAGTTACATTTCCCTCAATGCTTTTGCTGCTCACATTTGCATTTGACCTTTTCGGAATATATTTGCATATTGCATCATGGACAAAGGGCAGATCTGAGTTTGGTGACACTTTTTAGAGGGCACATTGATTGTACGTTTTAAATAGGAACAAATTTGGGGGCCAGCAGAATTAGAAATTTGTCTTCCATTTGAGCTTTCCCAACTGCCCATTTGAGCTTTCCCAACTGCTGTGAAGGTGTCTGGAGGATTTGCAGAAATCTTGTTTAAATAAAATCGATGCAGGAGCTGCTGTAATTAGAGGTCCTGTACTGTTAATTAAACAGGGCTCAGGACGAAATGGGGGATGTTCTGGAAAGTCTGGCCTTCCAAACTGCCTTTAGGGAATTGGAGCTAAGGGAGAGCACAGTCGTGTGATGTTCCTTTCCTTTAGCATAGCAGATTTTTATTTATTTTTTAACATATCCCCCTTCTAAAATGGGTTCAAAGTGTCTGTGTTTTATACAGTGTTTGGCCCTTTAACTGTTAAATTTCTCTTACAGTCCAAGTAAACGCTGATTCTTATATGCAGTGTATTTGCTGCCCATTGTTTTGTTTAAAATCTCCTCCTACTAGAACATTAAGGGCTTAAGTGTCTGTCTGATGCAATAGTGTAGTGATTCAGTCATTCCCATGTGCTTAAAACCATAATAAACTAGGGCATGTTTTTTAAATTTTAAACAATCCTTCACAGTTGATTTCATCTAACCCTAACCCATCCAGTCATCTCTTTATTCTCCATCTCTCCATCTCTCTCTCTCTCTCTCTCTCTCTCTCCCCCTCTATTTTACACACTCTGATGGTGTATGCCCCTTCCATTACTGTGTGTCTGAACACCTTTTGGCTGCGCTGCACGTGTCATTGATCTACATTGGTCCAATTCATCACCTGCTGCCGTATTGGCTTTTACTTGCAGTCTATGCCTCATGCCACCGTTTCCATCAATCAAAACGAGTTCCTCTCTGCAACTAAACCCCAGTCATTGCCCTGAGATTTGGTAATTGGTGTCGTTAAATGATTGGATGGACATTTAACCCAGACGAGAATGGCAGGAGGGGAGAGCGGAATGAGAGATGAGTCAAGCGGAATAGGAGAAGTGGAGCAAGGAGAAGCTATGGCTGAAGAAAATTTGTTGGAGGCTGGACAAGGAGGCAGTTTGAGAGACTGGGGCTGTAGATGCTGCTTTTCTTATCTCCAAATTAAGTGAGATCAATCATCCTGACAGCCACTAAGCCACTAGGTTACTATTTGTGCTTAACACTGCTCTGCATTCAGACATATTGAAGTCATTCCTCTTGGTGGCACCAGCTGAGAATGTCCAGATCCGGCTGTGTACATAGGCTGTCAGGAAGACTTAACCAATACTCCTGTTGGGTTATTCAGTGTGTGGACACAGAAATCCTTCCTGAGCCGTTCATTAAGTGCATGACTTTACACACATGACATGTAAAGCTCACTCTGATGGGTTGATTTCCCTCTAATAATTCTGGTTAACGAGTCATCTATTTGCCTGGGTACTCAAAAGAATTCAAACGTATTCAGAGTTATCAACATTTTCTGGTTTACAAATGATACACACATTCTCGTGATCACTGGTTTTATTGTGAAGCCATGTGCTCTAACGTTCAATTTTTCAAAGCCAAAATGATAAACTGAAATATGCTGCTTATAAGTATTCAAACCTCACATATTAATATTTGGCAGTACCACCTTTTCGCTAGAATAACAGCTTTTGAGTTAAGTATTTTCCAGCTTTGCACACTGTTTGGGAGTGATTTTATTTATTTATTCATTTATTTTCTCTATTTGTCTTGGCAGATTTGTAGCAGGTTGTTCAGGTTGTTTGGATGATTCTTGTGGATTGTAGATTTCAGATTCTCAGAAGGATTGAGGTCTAACTTTTACACTACACAGTGCTCTTCATATTATGGACAGATGCATCTTTACTTCTATCACAAGTGATTGTTGGCCTTTCTGTGGCTTCCCTCACAAGTTTACAGCCATGTGAATGTTTTCACTGGCCTGCCTGAATTGGTTTTATCATATTCTAAATGTAATATGTTAGTAACTGACATGGCCACAACATGTACCACAAATCTAGTAGAATAACAAGCTCTTTAGCAGTTCCTAATAGTTGTTCACATAGGACCGTATTCACAGTTGAGTTAAATGTGTGCAATGAGGAGTATTCAGACCCCAGAATTATCTCTTGGCTTAAGCTCCAGAATTATCTCTTGGCTTAAGATGCACACGTGGTGGAGTAAGCCAAAAGCAGGGGATTGTCTCAGTTATTTGTGATTCCGACCTTGATTGTAAGCTAATTTTTCTTGCTCAATATTCACTCTGGCCAGGAGCAGTTTTAAGTCAATTTGTTTTAATCACAATTTTTCAGAGAACGTTCCCCACGTATCTATTGATGTCTTTTGTACTTCAGTTGCCAACTCTGAATATGACCCAATGGGAATAAATTAGGTAAGGTACATTTTATCGGTTACCACCAACATTTAGATGAAAACATTCAGATATTGCATTCCAACTGAAGTTCAAAAGATGCTTTGACAATATTGTAATATATGTGCTGTACGCATATTTGGAAATTGTGATCTAATTTTGATTGTGTGAAAACCGCATACCTGGCAACACTGGGTACTGCTCTGAGCAACATGCACGCCACAAATTTACACCTGATTTTGGGAGGCAGAGAAAATTACGCACACTAATTGCCCTAATGTTAGTAAATCAAACAAAATACAGTAGCTTGCAAGAGTATTCAACCCCCTTGAAATTGATCAAACTTTTCCGGATTACGAATGATACTTGCAAAAGTATTCATACCCCACACATTAATAATTGATTTACGCCACTTTTTAACGCAATAACAGCTTTAAGTCTTTTGTGGTAAGCTTTGCACACTGTGCTGGATTGATATTTTTCATTTGTGTTGATAGATTTGCAGCAGGTTGTTCAGGTTGGTTGGATGCGGTTTGTATGTTTTGTGCTGAGTTCTCGGTATTGTGGAGCAGTGTACTCCACTTTCAGCCACCGAACTCTGTAGCGCCTGTGGCTTCCCTCACAAATCTATGTTTTGCTTGGATTCTGAGTTTTGAGGAGCAGCCTTATCTAGACAGCATGTGGGTTGTGTGATGCAGCTTCCACTTCGTGATTATTGACCCTGCAGTGCTCACTGGGAGATCCAAAGGCTTGGATATTATTTTGTACCCTTTTCCTAATGTATGCATTTGTGTGACTTTATCGCTTCTTCTATAGTATGTTCTTTTGTCCTCATTCTTGCACCTTTACTTCAGGTTTACAGCCTGACACATGATTTTTACACAAATTGATTATTTTATGTAGAAAATGTGGCAGTTACTTTAATGGTTCACAGGTAGAAAACAATTACGTCCAATTAAGAAGCAATTGTGTCCTTGTTTTTTATCTGTGTAAGAGTGGAGCTTCTAAAGCACAAGGGTATGAATACTTCTACAAGAACCATAATTCAGTTTTTCATTTTCTTTAAAATATGTGCAGACAAATAATAAACGGGGCAAATGTGTGTAAGTATCATTCGTAATCCGGAAAAGTTTCATAAATTTCAAGGAGGTTGAATACTTTTGCAAGCCACTGTATGTAATTAGCTGTACTTCCAATATCTCCACCCTTTTTGTTTTTGTGCTGACTTCCCACTTTTTTATGCAATCCTCCCTCAAATGAATATGTATGAGGGAGAGAAATGCACTTTGTGTATTGCCATGTACATGGTGATTAAACTGTGCATTTAGGCACATATGCCAGTTTCATATATAACACCCAAAGTTTTTCGAGCAGGATGCATCCTAATTGTGCCTGAAAACGGTGCAAAGTGCTCTACAAGTAAATGCCTCAATTTGGTGTTAAACACTTTATAATGTTCATATAAGCTGGCACGATTCACACACGCCATTCGAAAACCAGTGTGATGCTGTGTAGCCTCTTTATTTGGTACTATACAGAATCTGAAAACTGCTTGTGAATATGAACTACTAACATAATCCTACACAGGGTTTATTTTGTTTGAATAGTGTTGGGGGGGTAACAGCTTGCCAGTGCCAGCTACCTAGCCTCGGTGCTTATTAATGTCACCATATAACAACCGACTAATTACAGGCTGCTGAGGAGAGGTTGAGTGGTCTTCACTGTATTGTAGAGGCTACGAATACATTATATTCTTTTACTTTTTCGAAAAACCAGTGCTTTCCAATTGTTAGACTGCACTTATGATTTGTATTTTATTTGCCGCTGAGATTGCTCGACTTCACACCTCCATGGGTGGCGGTTCACAATTTGTCTGCAGTCGAGCAGAATAAATGGTGGAAATATTTCCGGTATTTTATTTTCCCTGAGTCAACATAGACATTCTGTTTCATAAGCATGTTTGTTATACCGAGGCTTCGTTTCTTTGATGAGTTTATGAATGGCTGCTTACTTGTTTTGTAGTAGGCCTTACTCAGTCATGCAGATTTCTCCGGTGCAACATCAGGAGGATTTGAGCATTTCTCTCCAGGGAGGCCACACAGATGCTTGTTTGTTTTCACACAGAAATATTAATAATGATGAGCTGAAATGTCCTTTTGATCGAGACCTCATGTATAAAGTGTGCATGTGTGTGTAAGTGGCAGGAGAACTCAGCCCCTATGCTTTATTTATTACAGTATGCTACAGGAACATGGAAGCATTAATCAACATCTTCACTGTTTCACACATTGCACTCAGATGAAGTTGCTAAGTGCCGTGGGTGTATTCCTACCACAGCTCCTGTCCAGATATTGATCAGGGACCAATATGTTACTTTCAATTCCCCACAGCATGCTGCAACTAGAGAAATGCCTAATGTCATCAAAGCACTTCATTAAGCCAGGAAGATCTTGGCCAAAGACGCAACCCGCGAGACAGCTATTGACACATTTCCCGCAGACAGTCCATCCTCCGGCAGCCTGAAAAACAACAGGGATCCACTGAAAGAGAAGATGACTCCTCTTTACTTCTAAACAAGTAGTTTCTACTGATTCTGCAGCTGCAAGGACACTCAACCTCCCATGTTTACCCTTATGAAAATGTTCTCCATCCTCTGACTTTTCAGCTAGTGTTCTGTTCTTGTACTCTGGGTCCTCTGTACAAGTTTTATTCAGTCATGTACTTAAATGTAACACTATAAAGCTAAAAGTGATTAAGCTTATTTTAGCACAAATGTGGCATGATGTCTGCTGTCTGGCAAGTCCAGTAATGAAATGCAACACATTTAAATGCCAAGCTGCCAAATACCAGCTTTCCAATATAATGCTCATTATGCAGTGACTTGCATTTCAGTTTGCTGTTTAATTCACTAAATATCCCTTGTGGTGGTGTGGGGTGTTTTTCAAATGTTATAGCAGCAGTAATGGGCCTCCCATGAGAGAGGGGTCTTGAATTCTTCCCAGTAGGTTTTTGTTTCATGCCATTGTTTTTAGTGCAACTCAAAATTGTTCTTCAAAATCCTCCAGGGTTCTTGTTGAGGACCCACAATTTATAGTACCAATGACCGCTGGAATCCACTTGTGTTGAGTACCGATCTTTGAAACATAGCCTTTTATGCCTCTTAGAAAAAAAGGTTAAATCTAGAACCCTAAAGGGTCCTTCGTTCTTCTTTGTCCCTCTAGCGATTAGAGTGGGTTATAGGTAGAACATCTTTAGGAAACTAAGAACACTTGAGGAACCTTTTTTCTAAGTGTGTGTTTAATTGACCAGTAAATTTTGACTAAGATACTTTGTAGAAGCCCTTGGAGCAGCAAAGAACCTTTGTATCTTTCAGAGGGTTCTTCAAATAGAAATCGTTCTATGGTTCGATCTGTTAACCATCCAAGGAACCCTTTTGTATTTACTAAAATGAATTTAAAACTCCAACGAGAAAAACTAGAAATATTTCCTCTGAAATAAAAATAAAATAAAATAAAAAGCAGATGTGAATTAAAAATTATTATTATTTTTTTTTAAACAAACCAACAAAACATTAATAATACCTAAATCATTTTCTTCTGTTCCAATGATGTTACCCAATGTGTAACATCAATCTCTAAATGCCCCTCTAAAGATCAGGCACAAAAACCAACATGCTTAAAACTAAACTAAATTTTAAATAACTTTCAAATAAATAATATTATAAAAATGTAAACTAATTTAAAAAATCTAAACTATAATAATAGTGAGACAAAGAAAGCCACGACGGTGGCAGCCTGCTGTGAATGGACACTCTCACTGACAGCTCGGGAGCTCAGTTTGGCCAGTGAGTGTGTGACAGGGGAACTAATGAATGCAGCGTCTGCTGCTCTCTAAAAGCCCCAGAACACACTAAGAATATTAAAACGCTTCAGTGGTATGTGGTTTTGCTTTTCCTTTACTGCTGCCATCAACTGTTTTTTAACCTTCTCTGTTCTTTTCCAAAGTGGCGGTGTCAGCCCCTTGTTTTGAGGAGTCCGTGCTGGCTGAATGTCTCTCCTTGTTGTGTCTGTGAAGGAGTTTGTCGAGGCAGAATTTGCTACTTTAATCTTCATGTTAAATCCCACTTCATCCTGTGAACGCTGTCTAGAAAAGCCACTTGGTCAGGGCGAGTCTGTGTGTGTGATTGTGACAGTGAGTAACTATGAAAAACAGAAAGCAGGAGTATCAATATCATAACATTGAAAAGTCAGTACCTACATTGGGCCTTCATAACATATTCATAAGCATAGCATTAATCTTTCATAAAGCAATGCCTGAGGATTTGAGAAAGATTTGTGTCAAAACCCACAGTTTTTATGTAGTATAAAACCTTCAATTATCACTATGGGAGGACCGTTTAAGACTGTTACTGTAATTTGTTGATCCTTGAAGGTTATTAGTTTGTTTTTACTAATTTATGACATTCATGAAGCTTTGAGAATCTTCTTTGATGTATTCAGCTGGTCTTCCTAAATAAGTTGTGGAAGGTATACATTAGCTTCATAGCAGTGCTATAAATGCAAAAATGATCACCACTTTAGTCTGAGGACATGATAATCATTTATTCAGCTGACACAGGGGCTTCTTAAATCAGTGAAGTTGTATTGGATTGGTGCTTAATTGTTTTGAATGCAAATGGCCCAGCACCACTGAGGGACATCAGATTTCAAGCTGCTTGATGAAGTAGATACAATAAATACACTTCCCAAATGGTAATATGACAGGTGGATATGTCATAGAATGATTCTCAAAGCTTCATGAATGTACTCTGGGTAAAAACAAATAAACTTAATTTGCAAAATAAGGAACATAAATTACAAACACAACAGTCTAACCATAATGATAATTGAGGCATCTTCTCTCTTTCATGTAAAGACAAAGTCACATACCACATAAAAACATTAATGTAACCTTTTTTTTTTTTACAAAAGCCCTATATAATTCTCCATCATTGATTTATAAAGGATGTATGCCATGCTTATGAATGCGTTATGACGGCCCAATGTAGGTATCTCTCAAATAGTGTTACTGTAGGATTTAATAATTGGTCTTCTACGAATTCTCTGCTTTCCACTTTCCACAGGGTGACTAAAATACAATGAAGTATTAGTAGTTCTAAGTATGCTGTAAGCCAAAACCATCTCAAGTGCTTTACTACTACTAGCATCTCCATGTCTACCACAGGATCTGTGTGTCTGTCATCTTCTAGCTTAGACTGAAAAGTCTTGTTCTACCAGCAAACAATAGACCGTAGACAGCAGACCTTTAGACTAATAACTAATAACTAAGACTAATAATCTCTACCCAGCATTTTCCTTGCCAATGTATGGTCTCTGGCGAACAAAATGGATAAGTTGCAACTGCGGATCACCACTCACAAAAGGATTATGGACTGGAACGTCGTGATTTTTACAGAAACACAGCTCAACAGCGCCGTTTCCGATAGCGCCATTGAGCTAACGGGGCGCTATGTCCTCCAGGTGGATAGAACGGCAGATGAATCCAGTAAGACCAGAGGTGGGGGACTGTGCATTTATGTAAACAAAGCTTGGTGCACGGACACTACTATAATCGAGAGAAGCTGCTCTGCTAACCTAGAGTATCTCATGGTTAAGTGTCGACATCTACTGTTGTGACTGCAGCATATATCCCCCCAGATGCTAATGCTAAGCTGGCAATGAAAGAACTGCATGCCGCCATTAGCAAACAACAGACTACACACCCGGAGTCAGCCTTTATTTGTTGAGGGTGACTTAAACCACTCCAACCTAAAGAATGTACTCCCCAAATTCCACCAACATGTTTCCTGCCCCACTAGAGGATACAAAACCTTGGACCATGTTTAAACCAACATGGCTGAGGAACAAAGCCATTCACCTCCCCCACCTAGGAGAGTCTGACCACCTCTGTCTGTTCCTACTCCCCAAGTACACACCACTTATCAAACGTGTGAAACCTTCAGTGAGAACAGACGGGAGTCTGTTTGCCACTCAGGCCACCCTGGACTCCCACACGGACATTGATTTCTTATGCCTCCTCCATTCTGGACTATATCAACACTAGCATCAACATTGTCACCACCCTCAAACAGATGACAACATTCCCAAATCAGAAACCGTGGATGAACACAGAGGTCCGCCTGCTGCTGAAGGCACGTGACACCGCTTTCAGATCAGGTGAAGCGCATGCCTACAGTTCATCCAGGGCTAACCTGAAGAGGGGCATCAAGAGGGCCAAGCATAGCTACAAGCTAAGGATTGAGGAGCACTTCAAAAATAATGCCGACTCCCGACGCATGTGGCAAGGCATCTAGGCCATCACGGACTATAAACCTTCCAACACCGCCCCCCAACCAGTGACGCCTCCTTCCCTGATGAGCTTAACAACTTTTATGCTTGCTTTGACAGGGACAACCAGGAGGTGGCCATCAAGGCTGTGCTCCCTGCAGACCACCAGCCTCTCACACTCTCCCCCACCGACGTGTGTGCTGCACTGTGCAGGATTAATGCACGTAAGGCTGCTGGCCCTGACGGCATCCCCGGACGCGTGCTCGGGGCCTATGCTGGGCAGCTGACTGAGGTCCTTGACTGATATCTTCAATCCATCACTGGCCCAAGCAGCTATCCCTACGTGCTTCAAAACCATCTCCATTGTGTCGGTGCCTAAACACTCCACTGCAGCGAGCCTAAATTACTTTCGCCCTGTTGCACTTACCCCCACCATCATGAAATGCTTTGAGAGGCTGGTCCTGGCTTGACTTTAGTTCAGCTTTCATACCATCATCCATCACCAAACTCACTGACCTTGGCATCAACACGTCCCTCTGCAACTGGATACTGGACTTCCTAACCAACAGACCCCAGTATGTTAGGTTAGACAGTCATACCTCCTCAACCCTCCCCCTGAACACCGGCGTCCCACAGGGCTGTGTGCAACAACCTGGCCCTCAACACAGAGAAGACCAAAGAGCTCATTGTGGACTTCAGAAAGACCAGAGGCAGCGCACACAACCCCATCCGTGTCAACAGGACGGAAGTTGAGCGTTTCACCAGCTTCAAGTTTCTGGGTGTCCACATCTCCGAGGACCTCTCTTGGACCCTCAAGACCTTCAACCTGGTCAAGAAGGCTCACCAGCTTCTCTTTTTCCTGAGGAGATTCTTTTTCCAGATTCTGGTGAACATCTACCGCTGCAGAGCATCCTCACCAACCTCATCACAGTATGGTATGGAAACTGCTCCATCTTGGACCGGAAAGCACTGCAGAGGGTGGTGAAAACTGCCCAACGCATCACCGGTACCCCACTCCCCGCCATTGAGGCTGTCCAGCACAAGCAATGTCTGTGGAGTGCGCGCAGTATTGTCAG
>JAOUQW010028908.1:0-10403 GCA_028565825.1 Olivaichthys viedmensis
ATGGTGGCTGTGGGTCAACGTGAACCAAATGCTTTAGGGTAACTTGAGCCAGTGGTTCACCTTACCCCATCATGAGGCACTGAAGTTAAATTAATTCTCTGAAGTACAAAAAGGTATTTCATTACAAAACTGATATTGTTTCATATTTTAAACATGCATAATATAATGCCAAGAAACTACAAGAGAAAGACTGCCTGGGGCTCAACACCCTTTAAGGAGATGGAGAGGGCAGACACTGATGTCAAGGGTGGAAAATCCATCAGAGCAGTGGCAAAAAACTGAAATATTGACAGATCAACCCTGCAGCGATACATAAAAAGGCAAGAAAGGGGAGTGAAAACAGAAGGGTACAGTGGGACAGCACAGGCAAAGAGGGTCTTCACAGAACAGATAGAGAATGAGCTTGCAGACCACATCAAAAAGCTGGCTGACCAGTTCCATGGCCTTACTCCAAAGAAATGCTGTGAACTGGCACTTGAATTGGCAGAAAGGATCAACATTCCTGTCCCCAACAACTGAAAAGAGAAGGGTTTAGCAGGTAGGATGTGTAGGAGATTACGCGATTCAGTCGGCTAGCTAACTGATGTAATGTACTTACATATCTTGATATTTATATAATCTTTTTCACTAAGGGAAGTGGATATAGTGAAGAGAAATGGTATTGTTCTGCTCACCCTGCCACCCCACACATCCCATCATATGCAGCCCGTGGACAAGAGTGTTTATGGTCCATTTAAGACCTATTACAACAGAGCTCTGGATGGTTGGATGAGATCTAACCCAGGCAAAACAGCCAACATATACCAGATCTCTGCATGTATGAATGAGGCCTTCATGTCAGCAATGACTCCACGGAATATAATTTCCGAATTCACGTCCACAGGGATTTTCCCTTACAACAGAGATATTTTCTCTGATGCTGAGTTTGAGTCATCCATGCTGTCACACAGGCCAAACCCTGAGCTACAGTCTGCCACTGCAGATGTTCCACCCATTACTTCAACCTCTGTCACTGCTGACCTGCTGTCATCATTCTCCACGCATGCATGTGCTTCACCAAGTGACACAGATTTGCGTCCCAGCCACAGTCGATATGTGCCTTCTGCTGAAATTTTACCTTTACCCAAAATTCAGCAGCCCAGAGCACAAAGCGAAAGCGTGTGAAGACAAGAATCCTAACTGACACACCTGTAAAGCAGGCCATCGAAAGGGCTCATGAAGAGAGAAAAAATAAACAGCAGGGGAAAAAAGGTAAATAAGAACAAAGAAAAGGAAAAGCTCAAACAAACCAAGAAGAAAATCCCAGTGTACAGTAGAGTAGAGGGATATTGTCCAATAATAGGACTTGCTTGTTTAACAGTTACCTCCAAGAAAATAAAGGAGGCTTTTTGGAAAAGGAAAATGTGTTATTATATTATTTTTTGATAAATAAGTATATTATTTGTAAGTATAATTTTGTATACATGTTTTTTAAAAGTTTAAAAAAATATCTGAGTTATTTCTTTCTGAGTTGGTTTATTTAAGTAATCACTCTCATTTGTGGTGTGTATTGTATATATAATGACAATAAAGCTTAAATTAGCCCCCAAACAATAACAGCTGGGATATGTCATCATATGTCTGGTGTTTAGTTTATACTGCACTGTGCTCTTTGTCTTTGTTGTATTGTTGTGCTTCGCTCTTTGTTATTCTGCTCCACCCAGAAGCAAATAAATTAATTTGAATGTTATTGTCATTATATATACACAATACACACCCCTAAATGACAGCGTTTACTTAGAAAAAACAACTCAGAAATGACCTCAAATCAATTTTAGTTTGACAATTAATGCTGGATGGAGCAAAAATGTGGAACGTCTGGGGGCAGTGAGGCTCAGTTTGGGAAACTTTGCTTTAAGATGTGTACTCAATGCAGACACGGCTCGATTTGAGGGGGGATGCCATCCCCCCCAATTAAAAAAAAAAGACAAGAATCACTCCCTTGTAAAACTGCTATTTCCCTTTTTCATCTCCTTTGTACAAATGGAATTTAATCACTTCAGATGTCTATTATCTGTCTTGTAATATGAGAGTTGAACTAAATTGTATGCTTTTGGAGGTGTCATCTTCATTATTCCAACAGCAATGCACGCAAGCTCTTTATGTATTTAACAGACGCTTTTATCCAATCCAAGCTTACAGCTGAGCAGTCGAGAATTAAGACGACACTTAAAACACAAAATTATACTGTGTACATTCGAAAGCTGTGTAGGCTGAACAAATGTATGAAATGCTGTTTCATGTCATGCTTTAAGTCAGTGTTCCCCAAAGGAGCCCTCAGGACCCCCCGCATAGTTCACATTTTTGCCGTCTCTCAACTTCTAACAAACCTGAAACAAGCAATTAAAAATGCTGAATGACTTTCAGAATCTTAACCGCTGAGCTACCATATTAATAACTACGGCCATATTATTAACAGCCTATTCTGTGAAACTTAACAATTTCAAGTACCAAAACAGGGTTTCTTACAAAACATAATTTTTTTTAACATTTATTGCTCATAAAAGAAATTAAACTCATAAAATTAATTTGGGCTTAGAATCAAAGGTCATTAAAGGGTGTTTGGTGTATCATATACTTTTGTACATAGTTAGTTATATTCATTCATTAAGTTATTATTTACATAATCTTAGATTTATAAAACGTTTCCATTTGAAATCGAGGTGGTCTCTCCCAGTCGTGTCATGAAGAGAAAAGTCGAACACGACCTCTCAGCAGCCTTTCACACGGTCAACCACAGGACTCTCTTGTCCATCCACATGATCCTCGGAATTAGTGGCCCATCATGGCAGTGGTTTGCTTTCTACCTAGAGGGACGGTCATATCAGGTGACTTTGAGGATATCCACATCTGCTTCATGCAGACTCTCCCCTGGAGTCCCACAAGGCTCAGTGCTTGATCCTCTTCTATTTTCTCTCTATACCCACTCTCTCTGTGAGGTAATGTCCTTACATGGCTTTTCTTACCACTGCGATGCTGGTGACACACAACTCTTCCTGTCCTTCCCTCCCTCAGACAGCAGTGTTAATTTTGACTGCTAATATGGATTTATTTTATTGTTTAGCAATATAGTTAATTAATTCCCTTGTATAATCGCCTTTGCAAAGTGACTGCACTAAGATGTGGGGGGAATTAACTTCTGTCTAATCGACCATTTCAGACATTTTCGTCTCGTTGTAAATTTTTCTTTTGTTATAGTTTCATTTTTGTCATGGATAAAAAGGTTGTTGACGATCATTTTTCATCTTTGTTTTCATCAAACAAAACTAAGACAATCAGACACTCATGTTTACAATTGTATCGTATTTCTAATCTTGAGATTGGATTACTGAAACTCACTCCTGGCAGGTCTTCACATGTGTGTCATTCAATCCCTGCAACAGGTCCAGAATGCAACTGTACACCTTGTTTTTATCTCCTAGAAAAGATTCCCACATCACCCCATGGCTGCATTCCCTCCACTGGCTTCCTGTAGCTGCCCACATCAGATTTTTTCAAACACTGATGCTTGCCTAGAAAGCCAAAAACGGACCACCCCTCACCTGCCTGAAGACACTAATAAACCCTTCTTTGTGCCAAATTCCCAAACAAAGACTGAACACCCACCTCTATGCTAGAGCTAAAAAAAAACCAACAACTTAAAAACACAACAAAACTAAAAGACAAAAAAAAAAACCCTTGACTTGTACTCAATGTTTTTGTACCTGTATAAACTCCATACTAACATCTCTCTAACAGGGTTTTAGCTTAATGGTATTCTTAGACAAAGCACAATTACAATTGTTACCCTGGCAAGAAGAGTAACCAAACCATACTTTGTTATGGTATGTGTCACTTGTGAGTTCAAATCTTGGCACCGCCAAACTGCCACTTTTGGGTCCTTGCGCAAGACCCTTAACCTTCAACTGCTCAGCTCAATTGTAAGTCGATTTTGATAAAAGTGTCTGCCAAATAAAAAAAATGTAAGGTGAAAAATAATGACAAAATGTGGGCTTGCGAATTTGCAAGTGAAGCTTTTCTCAGGGGAGCAGAATTTCTAACCATCTCCCACAGGACAGTGCCAGTGAAACACAGCAGAACTAAATTACACAGAACAGGAGCGTCACCAGGACAAAGCTGGCAGGATAAAAACTGTTCAAAATGTAAAATGCTCCAGTCCCCCCTAGTTTGGTGTGGTGGGCACCTCTATATAAGTAAACATAACGACTGAGGATGGATGATCGCATTGTTCTATAAAGTGCAGATGCTTTTTTGATCTGGTTCGTTTAACACAAGTGGGTGTTGAGGCGCCTGATAACTTGGTGATGAAGCTGTTACACAACCACTGTAACTTAAGGGTTAATCCTACATCCATATTTGTTATTCTCAATTTAACAGCAAAGTTGTGGCATCAGGACACATCTGCGCTTATTTGTATACTGAGCTTGGTAAGCTATAACCACCAATAATAGCAAACAACAGCATTGTGCTTTTGGCAGGCAGGGAGTTCTGACCGTAGAGGCATTTCTCATTCAGAAGGTTACACCTCATACCACCGTAAGACACGCTTTACGTGTGCACTAAGAGATCAAGGAAGGCGATCCAATTATCAATACAATAATGTGAAGTAGTAGTACTGCACAAATGCAAAGATAAAGTCTTTGAGAGGTGAGTGAATGGAAATTTTGTTTGTTGGATTTTAGAATAAAATTTAAATACATTTTTGAGCACAATAGGGAAATCTCTTGATTTTAGAAGGTCCACACACTGACATTTTTGTGTAATGTGAGCTATTCAGAGACCTTTGCAAGATTATCAGATTGGTTTGATTTTATCTCAAGTCTCTGGTATTTGCTCTGTATTCTGTATTATGTAACGACTGTAGTCTGCGTGGCAATGATGCATCTTTCTACGTGAAACTGTCAATAGCCAATGAGCCCTCAGCACTAGAATAGTACAGGCCACATTTTTTTTTGCCTGCACAGGACAGACTAAGTTGGGGGTTTTTTTCAGATGTGTGACTGATATATGACAGTATTTCTTGACAAGAAAATCTGAAATCGTTATCCACTTCCAGTTATAGATGATGACAAAAGTATTATTTCAAGATGCAGCATGTCACTTGAAAACCTTTTTCAAAGAGTTGTAAATCAGAAAAAGCTGTGTTTCCACATTGTTCTAATAAACTACTGAAGTGACCCCCTTAACAAGTCTGCTTTAAACAATATTCCAGCAATTTCCGTGACTCAATAACTGAACCCTCATGCTGCAGCTGCAGCGTTATATGGCATTTAATGTTGTCCTTAATTAATCTGAGAAGCTGTAAGCAAGTACTGTGATGTACTGATGACCATGATACTGGGTTTTCATACAATTCCGTTCCACAGCCAATTGAAACAAAGTCCTATCTAGTTTGCTCATTCCCTCCTCCATTTCTTTTAAAGGATTTTTTCACTATTCATATCTTAGCATACACTATTTCAATCAGAGTGAAACTAGCTATGCCCGTATGCACTAGCCATCTAACACAGTTTGCATGGGTTATCCATGTTGTATAAGTGTTAGTAATGTCCCTTTTTCTTCCCCGAATATTGAATTTGTTCTTAACTTTCAATGTCTACTAAGTTTGAATTATATAACTAGGCCTACCATTTATTGCTTTAAAATAAAAATGGTAAGCAATCTATCAAACACCAAGATAGGTAGCTTAGCTAGCTCCCCAGGACAATGTCACATTAAGTTTAGCTTAAGTTAAAGTGCACAATTTTAATCTACCTTTACCAGTTAGTCCATACTCTCAAATGTGCACGCCTGAGCCGCATGGGGACAATAGCAATGAAAATGAAGGAACTAAAGGGGGCCCCTATACAGCCGAATGGATGGGCCAGCTCTGTTGCAATATATTGTATAACCAATTATTAGCACATGCCTACTGAGATCTGGATTTAATAGGTTCAGAGACTGAGAACAAAAAAAAAGAATTCTAAAATGTGTGATTAACCATCTTTTATAAACCACGTATTGCATGTGTGTGTGTGTTCATACAAATTGTTAAACATAGTGATGCGAACCAATTCTAGAATTTTAAAATTATGTGTTCGGCTGTAACATAATCCTCTCAGAATTTCATTGTTGACTATACTCAGTTTATTTTTAGCGCAAAACCAGGCAACCTGTCATAACAAATGAGTTGACAGAATCCAGTTTGTTAGCAATGAGCTGGTGTTGAGTGACGCTGGTATAAATATTTAGGTGGCATGACACACCTGGAAAACAAATTTCTATATTTCTATTGTATTGAGATTAAACATTCACATTTTAGAAATAATTTGATAATTATTCGTTCTTTATCATGATTTACAGTTATTATCAGGGCATTGTATTTTTAACTAGATTTCTAAAAATATATTCCTGAGTCAGAGGCAGTTTTGTTAGATGTTTGTCAAACTTTCATGGAACTCTTGTGTGGTTCTCTATAAGGCTTGAAACACATTGTTTTCTGCCTTTTAAACAAGGCCTCAACAAAATAATCCTGTTTCTTTTTAATGACAGGAGGTATTTGTTAGCAACTAACGCACAGCTGATATTTTGCATTTAAACCTGTTTATTTTTGATGCAATGTGCTGGAGTACAGATCTCTTTCTCTCTCTGTGTGTCTCTCACTCTGTCTGTCTCTCTCAGACAGAGATATCTTTACTCTAACATGCAGTCATATGTTTTTTCATAGGATACTAACCACAATTACAGGCATCACTGATGCAGCTATGAGATGTGACACTTTATTCATCATATTCATTGGTGAGTTGTGACTTGTGCATTGGAATCCTTGCATCTACAGGTATATAAATGCATATGTTAGTTTTATATTTATATATATATAGTAGTGCACCAAGTTTCTATTGAAGCATCAGCTGTGTAAATCAAACATACTTAATTATCTTGATTTCTTTCAGCTATATGTCAGTCAACTTGCTGACTTACTCTCAATTCAACCAACGTGTTGTTGGATAATGTAACTTTACTTAGACTCACCAGAATGTGGCTTTGCCTGATATCTTCCCTCAAAGTCTTTCGTCAACAGATAGAAGGACGTCTTTAACTCAAAACACCTCCCAAACAAACACAACTACAACTACAACAGCTTCTAACTTGGCAGTTGCTTATACAGTGTCTACAGATGCAGTTACATCAAATACAAGCATCGCCATCACTGTAAATCAAAAACTACGTATTACTGAATCCCAGAAAACAAACATAATCCCAGATTTTATAGCGCCACACGAACCTTTATCTACAGACACCAACAGGTCCTTGTCTGCTGTTTTAAAATTGACTACTACTACATTTGTTTCAGATACTGTTTCTGAGGCTGCTACAAAGCCACAAGGAATGATTCAACAATCAATGTCTCTTCAACATAATCTCCTAAAATTAAAATATGTTACTGGACCACAGTGAAATATCCCTGCCTTCAAACACCTCTGATATAAATACTGAAAGAATGATAATAGCTAGAAGAACACCTTCTCCACAGCTATAGACCTCAACTACTCCATTTTTTATATCTGTAAATAACTGATTCTTCCAACGCACTTTGTGACCTTTGATCATTGAATGTCATTTTTTATGTGATACTGACAATATTATTAATAACCAGAAAGTCACAATCACAATATGCACAACAGAAATCACTGCGTCATTTTCTAGACAACAGGCGGACAGAATATCTTCAAACCCCACCAGGATGGACTTTGCAATGTATCTACACTTGTGTAACTTTGCAATATATCCACAATTTCAAATTGTACAACTACCTCACTCCTTTTAGATCAAGTTTCAGAGGCTACCACAGACTTCAGACCCAACAGGAATAATTCAATTACCAAAGTCTCTGTCATGCCCAGAACAACCATTTCACTTTGACACCATGTTGTCTCAAAGTACACAAACCCTATCTTCTGGGTCAAGTCCACAATCCCTATCAACGGTTTTGACATTTGAGAAGACCACTAGCATGAAACCAATTTCAAGACAAGATTTGACATCTATTTAAAAATTTCACGACAACAGATAAATCTGTATTAAACCAAAACATAGGAAGCCCAAACATGACAAATACAGTTTCCATACTCTCAAGGCCCTAGGTTGTGACATAAATAAACAGTTTAAAAAACAGGATTCCAGACTCAGAAACATCCTCTGTCTCAAAATAACTAATCCAGTGGCTTCATCAGCAGGTGTTGAATTAGCATTACTATCAGAGCACTAAATTAATATCACCTTATCCAAATCAGGGAAGCATTTAAATAACAGAAATTTCTTTTGGAGATGCTTCACGTAATATAAAAAAAAAATAATCATGCGACGTCACAGGGCAGCTAAACACACATAGAGGAGAGCACTAACTGCCCTCTTCCGTATACATGAGCTCACAGATGCCCACAATTGGCTAGTGTTGCTCTGATTGACAGGGGAGAGAGTAATGCCATCCTTCCCACCCAGAGAGCATGGCCAATTATGCTCTCTTGGACCCCCAGCAATGGCTGGCTGTGGCATCCTCGGGATTTAAACTTGTGATCTCCCGACAATAGGTCGAACGCATTTTTCTTGCACCACTAGGGAGCCCTATTCACATAGTATTTCTGAGAATTGAGAAGGTCACAGCATTTTATATCTCATTAGCAATTTCACATTCAGTCACTAATGCTGCACCAGGAACCTTATTTATTACCCCAAGTCTGAACAGTCTTATCAATGCCACTTTAAGACACCTGCTGTTGAAGCTTGTGAAACTCCGAAAATGGTTCAGACATCACAGGTCATTTCAGATTCTTCTACAGGCTTCTACTTAACTATTTGCAATGTGCCTACACTTTTAAATTTGAAAACTACCTCAGTCCTTTTAGATCCAGTTTCAGAGGCTACCACACTCTTCAGACCCAACAGGAATGATTCAATAGCCGCAGTTCCTGTCATGCCCAGAACATTGGCTA
Source organism: Olivaichthys viedmensis (assembly GCA_028565825.1). Taxonomy (NCBI): domain Eukaryota; kingdom Metazoa; phylum Chordata; class Actinopteri; order Siluriformes; family Diplomystidae; genus Olivaichthys; species Olivaichthys viedmensis. The sequence goes on from JAOUQW010028908.1 coordinate 9,012, forward strand.
ATGAAACGCTATTGGGCCATATTAAACAACCTCTACCTTCAATGATAATTAACCCAGTTTGTTTGGGAGTTACTTCTTATGGAACCATTGTGAACATATTTCACAATTTTCTTCAATGATTACCAATGCAATAACAGTAATCCCAGTACTTTCCATAAACAGAGGAGCTCTAACAATATCATTATCACATAATCTTTGATCATACTATGTGGCACTTTTATGACTGTCACGCTTTAGCGGTAGAAACAGGACACAGGCGCAAGCCGTTGCAAACAAATATTTGTTTAACTTTAACATTAAACATAAACCTACCAAACGCAACACAAAACAGCATGACAACAAACAATCAGGCACAAACTGGACGGAAACTTTTACTAATTACTAACAAGCGACACGCAGGTGGGGACAATCACATCACAAGACAGGGAATCACAAACACAAACAATGGTCGTCAGAAAACTCAGGTACGCCTCCTGCGGCATCAGGGAATTCGGCCACGCATCCTGCGGTGTGCATGGCGGCGTGCATGTGACAATGACTACCAAGTCTGATAGGCAGGTAGCTAATGCAAACAGAATTTCAACAGACAACAGGAAATGCAGCTAAAAATGTAAATTGGAGTGATTACAATGTCATATCTATTGCCCATGCTTAAAAATATTCAACTAAGTTAGGTTTAGTATACCCACGCATAGCTAATGTATATAATTCACTCCACACAATGTCGTTTTGGAACAAGTAAAAATTGCTGGTAAAATGCGAGGGTATTTTTCCAAGAAAAAGAGCAGTAAAGATACAACAACCAGAGATGTAACCCGAATGATACCAGATTATTTAGCATTAAGAGCGCTATTTGATGTAGCAAGTGTAACCTATATGTCTAAATACAATTTAAAATACACAAACTGTACTCTGACTCGATGAGAACTTTGTGAGGAAATGATATTCTTGTGTATGATATTTTGATGCGACTAAAAGTGACTAAATATGACAAAATTTGGAAATTTGGAAATACATACATATATCTTTTGTCTACATTATGTAGGCTGCCTATGAAATATAGCATTAATATTAAAATATGTTTATTGATGTATTGAACATTTAATGGTCATGGTCCCAAATAGTTTAGTAATCATTAAACTTATTATAGCCTATCCTGCATATTACAGTCACAAGACGTAAGTAAACACTTTAGATAATGGGCTTTTTAACAGTATGTATAATTCGTAGTTCAGGTGGGAAATAAATTACCTTTAACTAAGCACATTTATTTGTCTTATGTATAGTATGCATATATTATATATTTGTATACAGTGTCTGAGAGCACATTAATAATCCAGCAGCATGTTTCACTGTTGTTTTGATCCACTGTGGTATCAATCTCTCTTCTGT
>JAOUQW010028909.1:0-10403 GCA_028565825.1 Olivaichthys viedmensis
AGGCGGATGGGCTACAAAGGGAGGCTCTACCCAGTATTAGTATAGTATTCCTAATAAAGTGCTCGGTGAGTGTATCTCTATGTTCTACTTTTTACTCTTATTTCTATGTGGTTGCTACTTTATGTATGCATCTACCCTTCTTTTTTATATAAGAGAAGCATTTTCAGAATTGAAAGCCATTGCACGTCAGTGTGTGAGGTCTGACAGTTCTTCATAGTGTATGACTTATCTGTATTATTATTTGTGACAGTTTTTCCAATGAAGTCAAGGTCAGATGCAGTAGATCAGGGATTTCTGATGAACTCACTCCACGGGTTTAACTAAATACCTGAACCGGCACTCCCTGCTTTCTTTGGAACCATTTCCCCTCATCATTCACCCCTCTGTCTGCACATTGCAAGTTTGGTTCCCTCATGGGTTAGAACTGATTTGCGCAAGTTAGCATGTGTTAATGCACTGATGTAAAAGCTGAATCTGGCCTTATGCCAGCAAATGTTTAGTACTGTGGATAATTCTATGGTCATTTTTGTGCATCAATGCTCAGAAAAAAAAGCGGAATCGAATTTTAAGGTAGCAAATGTTTATTTGCTTATAAGCTAAGACTTGCTGTATATAGGTTATGTTATTTTCCCCTTATTCCTCACTCTCTGGTTATTACAAACACTTAATGCATTGATGTTAAAAAAATCTGAATTGGGTCTGAAGTTAGCATATCGTATTTTGACCTTAATTCTTAACCCTCATTTTCTTATATTATGGACAGAAATGTACACATGTACTGTACTGAACTGTGTAAAAAAATGTCAATTCATTGAAGTGAAAGAGCAAAATCTGTCCTAAAGAAGGCCATTCTTAACACACACACACCACCACCCAACACCCCGTGGCACATTCATGCGGAAGAGATCATGAATGATTTTTTTCTGTTTGTTACACAGTAGTCATTTGCGTTACATACATGCCATTTCACTTACAGGACAATATGTATTTATCTGCATAGTACATATTCCTCTTTTTGATGTGTGTGTTTGTGCACTATTCATATAAACCTCACTTTATTCAAAAGGCAACAGCAACCAGCATGGCTGGTTATGTATTAAAAGGACTCATGTAATGCACTGAACAATAATCCTGGCAGAAATGGTTTATCTTGATTATTTTTATTTAATTATTTGCCAGTTTAGAGCAAGTAACGCCATTTAGAATACAATAGGTTTAATAGGTACCATAGGTTTAATATCTAACCAAATTCTACTGATTATTTCCAACCATGCATTGAGATTAACTGCAGTTTAAAAAACGCCAATTGATGACCGACTGCAGCTCCACCGCAGCTATCATTAATAATTTAACTTGCTAGATAAGTTAATTAGCATGCAAATCGGTCATTTAACTACTTCTGAACTAGGGCACACACGGAAGACCTGATTTACTAAAACGGTCTACGGTGGATTGCATGAGCAAAATACTTTGGTTTGGTTTTTTTTACCTAAAAGTGCAAAGAAATGGCAGGGTCTATTGGCAGATACATTTCGCACCCTACCCTAGCACTGTCAGGAACAATTTGTTTGCATTTATTTTAAATATTCTTTAGGGCTGCCAATCATTTTGCCACGTATGATTTTAAGAGAAGAATCAGGGTTCTTATGAGAATGATTTTTTGTCAGAGACAAGGTTAAAAAGTTGTTTGAATCGTTGTGCATAATTTTTATTTTATACAATCATTGTTGCCTATTCTCTACAAAGGTGCCAATAATTCTGGACCTCTTTCATTCTGACTGACAGCTTACTTGATCTAGTGTGAGTACACACAGATATTTATAATGCACCGCTGACTCCGCAAGAACAGATGCACTGGGCACAGAAACAAAAAATTACTCCATGGTTTCATGATTGTGTAATTGTACGATGAAAGCTCTGCTGTATAAAATTCACCACAATTCTCCTCCCACTAAAACTTTAAAAGGCTGGAAGCTGATAAGATCTGTACACACAAACACAGCAGGAGAGAAACAGAGCAGCGCAAGACTCTGTGATCAACTAACCACTTGGTCTAAAGGACAAAGTGTCCACATTTTTATCGTCCACATCTGTGGTTCACTTGTCATCCATTTCTACTTATCTACATCTAGACGTTTTTACACTCAGAACAGAAACGCACCAAAGACGACATGAAGGCGATAATTACTACGATTATCATTCTCTTCATAATGACAGTAAGTAACTGAAGCATTCCAAATGTTATTTTATCTGATAATGCTATCTTTATCTGTGCTTTACAGAGAGCAATTTAAAAAGAACAAATTAACATACAAATAGATTATTATTATTATTATTATTATTATACACAGCAAGTAATGGAAGCAGTATAAATAAATAAATCAATAATGTGCTTTTATAATAATCATAAAAATAATCTATTTGTATGTTAATATCTTTAAATTGCTCTCTGTATCATTGATCATAAATAACATTTATAATCATAATAAATGTTTTCTATACATTACTTTAAACATTTTTTTAAATGTTTACACCGTGCTCTAGAAATAGGGACGCAATCAAATTAAAATCCAAAGAACTCAACAATGCACTGCTTTAGGAATATTGTTTTTGTTTAGTTTAAACTCAATGCAATTACAATTCTTTCACGATTGCAATGTATTTGTGCAGTTTAATCTCTGTTTATAGAGGCAACGCAAATACTTATACAGTTATATCTAACTGTTGTGTTCTGATTTTCTGGCCATCAATTTAAGAAATTATGTAATTAGAATGTGTAGTTTCAGTTTTTTCATGGTCTTAATGACCTTTAAAGAAAAGGTGCCCACAATTTAATGAGTATACTAACCAAGCAGCCATCTGTTAAAGTTTTAGCTCACTTTAAAAGTAAGTGGAGTTCATAAATCTCCGTTATTTAAGTGTACTTTGGCATGTATATGCGTTACAAAGACATTTATTTCTTCTTTTCAAAACATCGACACCCTCCTGTAAACACTTCGTGTGCATCTATATATAGTTATGCAATCTCTGTTGCCTTGCAACTAATTTACTGTAAATTTAAAGACTTGATCCAATTTGGGGCATTGACCATGGTAACGCCCTGAACCCTTAAAGCCCCTGGCAACACGGTTTCAAATTTAAAAGAATTCATGGTGATCTGTTCATTAATAAGCATTTAGCAATGGTGGATTCAATAAATATATATCACAAACTAAAATTTAATGATAACTAAAAGCTACAAAAAAAAAAAAGCTATTTTCTGCCTGATCAGAGCTGTATAGGCGTGTCAGATCACATACTGATTGACTGACAGGCTTATTAACCCTTTAGGTTTCCCAGTTTGAACACACTAGTGCATTAAAGGTATGCAATTTCAGACATAGCTTCTGTTTTGGACTTATTGTAGTCCAAAGAATAAATGATAGAATCATGTTTAAGAAATATAATTCACCCAAACAGCATTACTTAATTTGATAATGAAATAAAAACAGCTCTCGATAATGGACTTTTGAACGCCTGTGGATCTCATTGCTTTGGATCTGTGGCACAGCGGTGTCACTTCAATGCCTTCAGAGACTGTGTTTTAATAGAAACATCACCTGATCACATAAAAATAATAGTATAACGATAGAAGAGTTAACATATGAAAAGTAACATATTACATTTCTATGTGATGTATTACGTTGTGTGTAATATTTTTGCAGCAGGTCTGGACTCAGGACGTTGGCTCATCAGTCAGCAGAACACGTCAAAAGCGATCCTGGATAGTGGACACGTTGACTATGAGAAGGGGCTACAAAGGCCTCCTAAGACGTGTAAATGATTTTATATATAAAACTCTCTCAAACAATTCACCTTAAAGCTGAGGGGCTTCATCAGTTTCACTGAATGGTAGAAAATAAACATTGTGTGATTCACAGTTGTGGCGTCATGGGACCAAGAAACTTCTATTATGTTAGTGGTGCTCTCGCAGATCTTCCCTCTCTGTTCAGAGATCTGAGTCCAAACACAATCAGCAAGGTCCATTTAGTTTGGACCGTGAAGGGAGAATGCTCTCGGCAGCCATTTGTAGGGCCATTCAAAAATGAAATATCGAAAAACCATTCATTCAAAAGGCCCTTTTACTCAGAATGTAGGTCATACTAATGTTACGTTTAGTCATTATAAGTGGTCTGGTGTTATAGCCAGAGCTAGAGAGCACTGTTCTTATTTACAGAAGTGTTAACGATTGTGCAGCAGAACACAGGCTTCAAAAAAATGACGCTGAAGTGCACTCAATGTTATTTTCGACCCCATCCCTTATAGTTCTCACAGTGAATGGTGTAGGCTTTTCAGAAACTAAGGCATAGCCATGACCACTTAAGAATGGACCACAGCCAATGAGTGCAAAGATGTCAGAGAAAGTTTGTGGTTACTCTAACTGTGTTTTTTTTTAAACAGAAACAGGGTCCAACACCACCAAGCCGACAAATTTAAATAAAACCTTTTTTGTAAAAAAACAATGTTATTATCCCCTTTGTGGCTGGCGTATGCAGTCCAGTGCTGTGAGAAATACACACCACTTCCTAAAACAAATTCCTGTCTACCTACACCTGTCCTTCATCAAGGATAATAAAGTCCACATTCTGGACAGAGAAGGCACTTCAGTGTCATGTCGTTCTCATGATAGGTGTGAAACCATTCAGTAGAACTGATGAAGAACCTCAGATCAATGGAGAAACGTATATGAGATTACAACAAAAGTGCAGTAAACCAATGATCTTGTGTTTCTCAGCTGAACTTGGATCAGAATATTGAAGAATGCAAGGTCTACGGTCCCGGTATTGATCAGGAACCAGCCGGCCTTTTCAAAATTATCAAAGATTATATTAATGTAACTGGGGATGTGGACTATGAGAACAAAAAGCATTTCACGGTATGCATTTTATTTGTCAACATTGGTATGAAAAATTACCATATATTGTCATGTACTTTGTAATAATGTTCGGCAAGTTTTATGAGCAAGCAAGGAGTAAAAGCATTCAAGCATGAATAAATAATATTTCATAGGATTCATTATGATTTTCTGTCCTTCTAAGAAATCTTTAGATCTTTATTAATATACATATATTTAAAATTTTTAAATATACATGCAGTTTTTCCAAGCGTGTATAGCCCAAAATGTCTATTGCGTGGCAAATGATTCATTTTACTGGTTAAAGAGAAAGCTGGCGTTTTCAAAAATGACATAAATGAAACTGCATTGCAAATAAATTAGCTGCTAAAACAGATCAAAGTCACTTATTTTGACCACCAGTTTTATTCCAAGAAAAAGTCCCATCAGTTAATGATTTTGAGCAGAATTAAATTAATCACAGAGTAAAACCATTAATAATCTAATAACAAAGTTAATAATCTAATAACAAAAAAACACACCTATAAATCATTCCCTTTGGAGTAAAGCTTTTTGAACACTTCCAGCTCTCACGGAATTATAGCTGATTTAGAAGTCTTTTAAAATTGAGTTGCTATGGTTTACATCACCTACATGATGTCTTCACTGGGAGCCCGTGAGAAGAAAAGTAAACCAAAGGGCGCGACCCCATAGCCTGATTAAACTGGTCATTATAATGAGCTACAGCCGGTATAAAGCCTCACTTTGTATTCGCATATGCAATATAATGATTAATGATAATGACATAATGACAATATAACGTTTCCCGATGCGAGTTCTCATAAAGGAGATATTTTATTACAGACGAAACCCTGAGAAACACCGCGAATACACTTTAAGTGATAACTTTAGAAAGCGTTTGAATCACTTTCTGCCACGAGCTGTTATATAAAAGATTTTTAATGGACTACACTTTCAAAAAGTGTAGATACGTCTGCGGGAGCGGGCGGGTTGTGGGATTAAAAAAATTGTTTAAAAAATTTAAAATAAATTTAAATAAATAAGTACATAAATACACAGTCCCACGCAGACCTCTAGTTCAATTTTTGAGGGCTTAAAAAAGACGAAGCTTCCGAATACTAAAAAGAGAAACGAATACCAACGTAACGAACGAATACTCGAGTATTCGAATTACTCGGGCCAGCCCTAAAGTGGAGACTTAAATAATATACTGAAATGGTCTGTGTATAGTCATTTCTCCTTTATCATTACATTTTTATCATTTCACTTTTTTAAAACTTTTTTAAAATACTTTAAACACCAAACAAAGGCTCTAAAAACACCTTTAGGTGTGAGGTTTATATGAGATATATTAGATCTACTACACTGTAGAAGAGTTTGGTGATTAGAGTAATGACTGTTCATAAAATATGACGGGTGATTCCAAACTTTTGAATGCTAGTGTATTTGGAATGCTCACTGTATGCTTATGAACGCTACTGTATATATAAAAATTACAAACAGGTTGTGGCAAAAATCAGCTGCTAAAACCAAGAGTCACTCATTCTGGATTCTAAGCAAAATCCCAGCCATTCTGCCGTATCTAAATTACGGTTTAAATTGCCTTTTTAAATTATTTGAAATATTGACATATATTTATATACAAATGATGGTATGTTTTGTCTGCTTGCAGCTTATATTTGAATGTGCCAATTTTATAAAAGTGTATGAAAGACTTGGAGTGAAAATTGAGATCAAGGAAATTTACGAACCATATTTCCGTGATTGGATTTATGAGACTAGTGCAGAAGAATCGATGCTGCAAGGTAAATCACATGACAGACAACATAACTTAGAATAAAGTTATCATTTCCTCTATGATATTATAAACTATTACATTTTGAGAGGGATTGGGAACAGCACAGCCTTTTAAGATATCACAATATATGTGATATCTTAAAAGATATTTTACCATTTTCCCCTTTTTTGCTTTGATCTGGTGTTAATTATCTGCTAACAATCCAAACAGGGTGTTGTGAACACCATTTCTTTTATTTTATCTACAGGTAAATTAACTTAAAATCTTGAGAACACTAACTGGCCATTTTATCAGCTACACCTACCATACAAGTCATTTTGTAGGTATACAAAAAATGGTCCCTTTTCTTTGACGGACATGGTAGAGGGGGGCTGACACATTGTGGAAAGCAGCAAAGGCGCTACAGACAGTAAACATGATATGTTTATCTGGTAATATGGCCAATGAGTGTAGCTACAAGGTAGGTGGACCTAATAGACTGGCAACTAAGTCTGTATATATATATGTGTAAAACGTTCTCATCTGATTTTGTGTTTCTGCAGGTACAAATTTGATAACAGTGCACGCACCCAACAGCACAGAAACTGAAACTTTAACTTTCAAAATCAAATCCATTACTCCAAAAACCCCAAATGTTTTGTTTGTCATAAATAAAAAGCAGGAAATTTCATTCAGAGGCTGTCTGGATTATGAGGTATGAGACATTGGTCTTCTCCACATCTATTCCTTGGGCTTCATGTGTTGCAGATGCCATTTGCAGAATTTCAGTTTGTATTTTGGCTTAATTACAATGTTAATAATGAACTTTTGGACCTCAAAATAAATAAAAAAAAACAGTAATGGTGTTTGATTTTTAGAGAATTCATATAATTTTATATCACCTTATTTTAGGTGAGTGAGAAGCATACTATAGAGATTGAAGCAAAGGACCAAAGTATACTAAACCCTCAATCCAGCACAGCTACTGTGATAATCAACGTTATTGACAAAAATGACCAAAAACCCCAATTTTCTGCTGTAACGGTGAGTAAAATATGAAATTATCTTCACCATTATTATAATAATATAAACGTTTTATTTTTATTTTTTTTACACAGTGCATTCAAAAAGTGTTCAGACCGCTTCACTTTTGTTATTTCTTATGGTACAGCTCTAAAATGGTATAAATTCTTTTTTTACTCTATAATAAATAAGCATAAACAGGTTTTCACTAACGTTTGTACATTTATTAAAGAAACAGAAACGCGTTCAGCCTATCGCCAGGATATTGCGAGTTCGAATCCTGACAATGCCACAGCCATCCGTGGTCAGGAGTCCAAGAGAGCGTAATTGGTCCTGCTCTCTGGGTGATCATCTTTGAGATGTTTCTTGATTAACTTGATTAAAGTTTACCTGTGGTAAATTCAGTTGATTGGACATCATTTGAAAAGGCCCACCTCTGTCTATATAAAGCCCCACACCTGACAGTGCATGTCAGAGCAAAAACAAGCCATGACCTTCAAGACAGGATTGTGTTGAGCCACAGATCTGGGAAAAGGGACCAAAACATTTGTGCAGCATTAAAGGTCCCGAAGAACACGGCGGCTTCCATCATTCTAAAATGTCAGAAGTTCGGAACCACAAAAACTCTTCCTTGAGCTGGAGCCCAGCCAAACTGAGCAAACAGGGGAAAAGGACTTTAGTCAGAGAGATGACAAAGAACCCAAAGGTCCTGTGTGGAGATGGGACAACCTGCCAGAAGAACAATCTCTGCAGAACTCCATCAATTAGGCCTTTATGTTAGAGTGGCCTGATGGAAGCCTTTCCTTAAGAAAAGACACAACGGCTTACTTGAAACCTATAGGACTCTCAAGATACTGTGGTCTGATTATAACAAGATTGAACTCTTTGGCCTGAATGCCAAGCGTTAACATCTGGAGGAAACCAGTCACCGCTTATCACCTGGACAATCTCATCCCAATTCCATCCAACCATTTTTTAGCAGCAGGGACTAGGAGGCTTGTCAGAATCGATGAATGGAAAAGATAAATAAATCATAGTACAGATAAATCCTTCAGAAAAGCCTGCTCAGGAGCACTCTTACTTCAGAGAACAAACTGAAGGTTTTAGTGAAGAAACTGCGATGATGTCAGCAGAGATGTGAGAGTTGCCCGTGCATTCAAGTTTATGAGCTCATCACACCTTAATAGTGGTCCAGGTTCCTGTTCTTGATTTCTTTTTGCTGTAATGAATTGCAGGGCAGCAGACGGGTAAAAGAAAGAGAGACTGGAGCTGATATTTACAGAATACCAATATCAGATAAAGACAACCGAGGCTCCCTGGCCTGGAGGGCCAAATTCACACTCCACGGTGAAAAAGCGAAGAACTTTAAGATCGAGACAAACCCCAAAACTAATGAGGGCATCATATCTGTCATAAAGGTAAAAACATTTTTATTAATATTTTTGGATTTCTTATTTAATGTTAAAGGTCTAGATTGACACAGAGGAATGAATGCTGAAATAATTGTCATATGTGATACATGATAGCACTATTAAAATGATAGCGTGATTTTCCTAGAAGTGTGGGTGCGAAAGAGTGAATGAGAAAAAGCCCTTTATAAGGTTTGAGATCCTCCACCAACACTCAATTGTAATGAAAACTGAGAATGATGAAGCAGAGGGATGCACTCCTTCTCCCATTTAGCCGAATCTACTGTGAGCTTCAGGTCTTCCCGTGTCACACGTTTGTTAGTGGAAGGGCAAAAAAGAGAGTGATGACAGAGTGTAATGCTTTTTTTCTTTCACTTAGAGAGTACTCTCTCTCGATCACTGGGATCGCTCATTTGCGAATGGAAGTGGACATAAGGAGGGCAAGAGAGAGACAGAGAAATACCGAGAGAGAGTGTAACTAAACTCCAGAGACAAAGGATGCAAATTCTGGGTCATAAATTCAGATTACGGGTAGACAGAGATTTCAGAGGCAGGCAGTTTGTAGTCGAGTGTTCATGTAGAAGTCAGTATGCTAGCTGGGGCAGCTCGTGCTCAGGCTCGTGCTCGGGCTCGGGCTCGGGCTCGGGCTCGGGCCTGCACTAGTAGAAACTGCAGCGATACTTGGCAGTGAGAGTGTGCAGACTGGTGGTTTAAATAGGGGTTTCAATCAAAGGTTGATTGCAGACAGGTGTATGATCAGTTTAGTATTGAGGTGATGGTGACCTCGTGTGGCCGGCGGGAGAAATGCAAGCAGAGTTTGTGACAGATAGAAAGCGTGAGAGAGACAGACGTATCAGCCATACAAAATCTTAAGCTGGGCAGTTTGAATTCTATGGATGGGCACTGGTCAAAATCTTTCCGATATAAAACTACACAACCATTTCCCAAGTGTTTTTACACATCTGCATGGAAAAATCATCTAGGCTGTAGAAAATTGACTGGGCAACCAAACTATTTTTGGATGGACCTAGCAGTCTAATTGGGGGGCACCGAAATAAATTTTTAAATAGACAAGAGAAAGAAGGTGATGTGTTCTTGCTCTTGTTTATCTGTTGGACTATGAAGAGAATCCAAGGGTGATGGTGAGAGAGAGACTCTTGTGGGTTTTCTGTCATTTTCAGATCTTCCACGAACACTGGTTTATAAATAAAAGTGCATATCGAAATTTCTCTCTCTCTCTCTCTCTCTCTCTCTCTCTCTCTCTCTCTCTCTCTCTCTCTCTCTCTCTCTCTCTCTCTCT
>JAOUQW010028910.1:0-10402 GCA_028565825.1 Olivaichthys viedmensis
ATGCAAGAGGACTTCTGGATCTTCAGTGCGATCTCCACTGAAGAATTGTGCACATTGTGAGTCATAAGGCTTTCTCCTCGATCTCTGGACAAGCTGACTCAACTGATGCCACGCCTGGACCTTTGGCGCGATTCCCACTGAAATCCACTGCTGGTTATCCAATTGTCCCATCTGTTGAATTAGCTACATTTGAAAATAATTTCCATCCATATATATTCTGTATCATATCAATGATTACATTTTCTTTCATTATTAAACTTTGTGTGTTTTACTTGTGTGCGTGTTTCTCTCTAGTCACAACTGAGTTCTACAGACTATCAAAGAATTCACTTGATTTCCTTCAGATATCATGCAAATTATTACTGTTCTTATCTTGTTGATGTACCCATCATCAAGTCATATCTCATTCTGAGATTATTTTGTCCATTGGACTTGGGCCCCGATTATTAGAATTGTTATTATTAATACAGAGTCGTATTTTCTCCAAAGTTAGTGTTTTCGTATGTATTTGTATGTATAGTGTTTTGTAATTACTATATTTATTGCAGTTTTGTGTACAAGGATTTTAGTGTCTTATATTATATCGTACCCGTTTTCAGTTGTCCTGGCTAACTCACCCCCAGCCTAGCAAACAACGTCATGATGCCATGTTTCACTTAGGACTCTTTGCCGGCTCTACATACCTAAAGTTCTGGGGGCAAACAAAGCAAACATGATTTTATTTGTGTTATACATAGAATATGAACACTGATTTATGGACTGGGGAAACACTAAAACTGCTCAAACTCCCGAAGACATTTTAGTGTCCAGTGTAACTGTATAACAATAAGCAGCTATCAGATAGCATGGATTAGATAGTGCTAGCCTGCTAGCTAACGTAAGTTCACATTAACCGACCAATTAGCTACTCGGCCTCCACTAGTCAGCAAAAAATACTACCCACAACCCCGTACAACAGAGCCAATAATCTGTCCCTCAGATAGACTGCACTGCACTACATGGCTGATCTGAAGTGCTTCTCTTCTCCTCATCCCTAAACAAGCACATTGTAACTGAAAGAAAGGGAGCGAGAAGCACCAATATGTACTGCGATCACTGTTTCCACAGTTACAGCAGCGATGTCTCTCATTGGTGGGTCTTGCCTTAAGGACTGTGGGTAATGTAGTACCTCACTGGCGATTAAATATGATTTTTGAAAAATAAAGTTGAAACTAGACTGATGGCTCATGGTGAGGTTTACACATTATCGTTAATAATCAAATTCACTATGGAAAAACTTAATGCCATTTTTACTAACCTCACTGTTCTGCTCTATAGTACAAAGGATTGAAGTTAGGCTTGCCAGCCCCTCCCGGATTGGCCAAGAGGCTCCGGTAATTAGCCAGTCTCACGGGATTGAAAAAAAAACAATTTTCAGAGATTTTTTGTCAGGTTGAAATGAGAAATAAAATAAACTGAAAAGTTTGAACACTTTGGTTTATTTAAGTGACACGAGACATGACTTCCAAAATTGGCGCAAGATGGCTGCCGCACGTATCTAGCATTCATTCGGCGAGCCGATTGTGTACGTATCCAAAGTTATCTTTTCCATCCTAACCCTGCTAAAGTTATCCAAGCTTCACTAGAGACTGGACTTCTCCTTCCTGGCTAAGTATCACCTTCACTAACCTTAGCTTGGCTAATTATTTCTCTTACTCATTTACCTCCAGTTATCAATGCTTTTTTTCCATAATGTGGCCCACTCCAATCCCTGTCTCACAAGCCCCAAAGGCATCCTCCACAACACAGAGGCTGTACTACAAGTAACCTTATCTACCCTCCACTGTTGTCTCAATCTATAACAGTGGTGGTAGGTGGGCTGTGGAACTTCCAGTCTGCTGTCTAGAAGGCTGACTTCATCGCACCTCTACCTTATCTTCACTCTCTCCACTTTCTGGCTCTGACTGAGACCTGGATCAGCCCGAAGAATTCAGAAACACCAGCTGCTCTGTCCTCCGCCTATGCTTTCTCTCACATTCCACAATAAACTGGCAGGCCTGCTTCTGTCCCAGAAATGGCGATTCACACCTCTTTCACTGTCTCACCTTAACATTTTATTATTTGAATTCCATGCTGTTACTGTTACCTCTCCCGTCAACCTTCATATTATTGTTATCTATAACTTCATAGAAGAGCTGGACATTCTCCTGAATCTCTTCCCTTCTGACAGGACATAACTAACTCTCTTGGGAGACTTTAACCTCCCCTTTGGACAATCTCCACTCCTCCTGCCTCCTTGCTCCCTTGGATTTTATTTATTTATTTAAACTACAAATGACATGTCATCGAACAATCAACCACAAACTGGACGGGAAACATGAGGGCTTAAATACATACACTGATTACACTCACAAATGACACACAGGCGGGCTCACTTAACAAGACTAAACAGAGCAGGGACACACATACACACACATTACACAAAGCGTGTGGCGCTGTTGACATCTGACTTTAGTACTAAATTTAATTTGTATGTATCAATGGCTGTAGCACTCAGATGATCTGAGTTAGGTGCAGGTGTAGTCTGGTCATCCACACTAGGGAGCTGGTCTGCGTTAGGACTATGCATTAGACTCGCTCAGATAAATGCACCAATCTCAGAACTAATCTACTGGATAAGGTCACTAATATGGCTCTCTGTTAGACAGTCTGTGGATAAGGGGCATTCTTGTGGCTTGTTTTGACTAAGTGTGAATTTAGGAATAGCTCCCTCAGACATGTTAAGCATTCTACCCCTCCCATGCTTGTAAACCCAGGACCAAAAAACCCAGCATTCTTTTGGTGAGATAATGCATAAGGCATTGAGGATAAGGTACCCCTACCTATCCTACCATTTACATGACCAGTGTTGTAACTTGCTCCAATTCTTTACATTCTCCATGATCTCAGATTAATGATAAAAACAAATTGAGAGTTACTGCTAAATTACTCGCAACCATAAAATAAAGTGATTATACACGAAAAAAAATCCTATGTGTATTTACAAGTCCTTATACGAAAGCTTGTACACGTATAGAACCAGAACTTTGGGGAAGAAGTCCAACATATCACAGTGACACAGTGTGCAGCTCCCTGAAGCACAGTCACCACCTGGCAGCATCCACGGAGGTCTGCAGTTTGCCGACCAGTCGGATGGGTCACGGCACCAGTTTTGTAATGGGGTTACTTCTGCATTGTGTGTGATCTTGCTAGTACAATGAAGGACACCACTAACTCGCCAACTGACTGAAAGGGGCATTTATTTCCTGTACAGAGGGCACATAAGCATATGTAGTTTTCTGTATATGCTCTCTCTCATTTAGCTGCACCTGCTCTTGACGTAGCATGAGCCATAGAGTGCTAACACATCAACACTCAACAAATAAAAATCAAAACAAAAATAACACCTATGTAACCCATATTTACAATTGACAACCAAAACAACTATACACTCTTATTGCTATTTAACACATACCTGTATAGTAGGGCTGGGAGGTATACCAGTATTAAAGTGAATACTGGTATAACACAATGCCATGATATGGATTTTACTATACCGTGGATCGGCGAATCAGAAACAGCACCGGCACGAGACAAATTAAACATGAACTTGAACAGCTTAAATAATTATTAGAAACGTAATAAAACATACATACGGTATAAATGTACTATTAACTGTTTATAATAATGGCATAGACAGATTATTACTTTATTACATTATTGCTAAACATTATTTTGGAGACCCGCTGCAACATAGAAGGCCTGTACCAGTAGCGGGTCCAGAATGTCGTCTGCTGCTCTTCTCAGGACTGTACCCCTCTCAGTCTATGAGGTACTCCATCCGCCCACTTCGACGTCTTGAGTCCCATAACTCAAAGACAGTGTAGGCCGGCTCCCCCACCAGGTCAAGGGGCAGCGGCGGTGTCTCAATCGGGGTCTCCTCATTCAGTGGACCAAGGGTTTCAGCAGCGACACGTGAAACGTGGGGGAAACGCTGTACTTTCATGGCAGGTCCAGTCTGTAAGCCACCTCGTTGACCCAGCGGATCACCTTAAATGGGCTAATGTACCGGTGTGCAGTTCTCCACAGGAACACATGCTGAAATAGACTCCGCTGTTTCGAATGCCCTGGACAAGGCGGGAAGAGGAATCAGATGTAGAGACATCGAGAAACGGTCGATAATGACCAGGATGGTGCTGTGCTCCTCGGATAGTGGCAGATCGGTGAGGAAATCTACTGCCACATGTGACCAGGGGCGTTGAGGTACAGGCAGAGGCATTAGTTTTCCAGTGGGCATGGTATGGGGCACTTTGGCGTGGACGCAGATGGCACACGAGCGGATGAACTGCTGTATGTCCGTGAACATTGTTTTCCACCAATACTTAGCGGCGAGGAGCTGGTGGGTCGTAGCAACCCCTAGGTGTCCTGTCGCAACCGCTATGTGCGCCCAGGTAATGAGACGGTACGTAGGTTCTCCTCGTCAGACATTGGTGCGGAGATGGGTGTGTGGCTCCCACTCCTGTTTTGAAGGCATCCACTTCCACTATGAATGGGACGGATGGGTCTGGGTGTTTTAAGATAGGAGCTGTGGTGAACACCTTTTTCAGCGCGTGGAAAGCCTGCTCAGCACCGGGAGTCCAGATGAGGGTTTTCCTTCCTCCTTTGAGGAGTGAGGTGAGCGGTGCTGCCCAGAAGCTGAAACCTCTTATAAACATACAGGTTGTTTTCCAGCAGCTGATGGAGCACCTTCTTCAAGTGCTCCACATGTTCCTCCAGCGTGGTGAAATATATCACAATATCATCTTTATAGGCGATTTCATATTTCCCTAGGAAGTCCTGGAGCACATTGTTCACTAGGGACTGGAACACAGAGGGCGCGTTCGAAAGTCCATAAGCTATGACTAAATATTCGAAGTGGCCAGAGGTGGTGCTAAAGGCCATTTTCCATTCATCTCCCTCCCTGATGCGCACCAGATTGTATGCACTGGGCAGGTCGAGTTTGGTGAATATCCTAGCCTGGCGGAGTTGCTCGAGAGCAGAGGGAATGAGAGGCAGTGCGTATTAGTATTTCACTGTCACTTGGTTGAGTCCCCGATAGTCAATGCAGGGCCGGAGCCCTCCTCCCTTTGGATGTAGCCTTGCTTCAGGGCTTCCGCAACATATTCCTCCATCGCCTTACTTTTAGTGGCAATGGTGCGGCATTCTAAAGCGTACTCCGCCGCGGTGCAGGAGCCTTGTTTTAGGGCGAGGAGACGTTCTCCAGGCCTCCTGCCCTTCCAGTGAATGATTAAACACCGTCTGGAACCAGCGGATGATGTCCGGGTAGGACTGAATGCCCTGACTGGTGGCTGAAAACAGGTAAATACCGGACTTGGGCGGGACCATGCCAGAGAGAAGATCAATGGCACAGTCATGAGGTGCGGGAGCCTTGTTTTAGAGTGAGGAGACATTATCCGACCTCCTGCCCTTCCGGTGGGTGATCAAACACCATCTGGAACCGGCGGATGAAGTCCGGGTAGGACTGAATGCCCTAACGGGTAAATACGGGACCTGGGTGGGACCATGCCAGAGAGAAGCTCGATGGCACAGTCGTATGGTTTGTGAGGAGGCAGGGCACAGGCCTTGGCCTTACTGAACGCTTCCGCACACTCTCTGTAGTGTGCTGGTCTCGAGGCTCGCCACAGACATGGACACATTCTGGGGTACAGCAGACAGCACTGGAGACAGTGCTCAGACCAGGCTAAGATCTCCTTGTTGGCCCAGGAGATTTGGGCATTATGCTGTTTCAGCCATGGGAGTGCGAGAACTATGGGGTATCTGGGGGACATGGTGATGAGCAGGGAGATTTTCTCCCTGTGGAGGGCACTGGTTTCTAGCTTGATGAGCTCGGTTCGGTGAGTGATTGGCAGATGGGATATTGGAGGCACAGGCAAGGTGTGTAGTCGTGTAGTCCGGTCCAAGGACATACACGGGGTATTCGCAGAAGAAATACTTAATGGATCGTCACAGGTCATCTGGAGCAAAACATAGCAATGAGTGCTTGTGGGACTGAGGTAGATATAGGGGAATATTGATGGGAAACAGGTGCGTGTAATCCTGAGTGATGGTGATAAGGGTGCGTGAACAGGTGCGTGTGATCAGAAGCTGGGTGATTGAGAACACGGAAGTGAGTCGGCTGACTCGCCGCGTGATGCGAGTGTGAGCGGGGGAAACTGGAAATGCAATCTTGGCTGATAGGTGTGGATGTGACACTTGCCAGCCTCAATGGCATGTTCCACCCATACTTGTCAAAATAAAATGCTGGTTTCAAAATAAAATGTTCAGTAAAAGAAAAAAAAATTATTATAATCTAGTATAAAACAACATTACCCTGCTACACTGGGATGGAAAGGAGTTTCAAAGTGAGAGCTGTGGGAGAGCAAAGCGCATTGTTTTAATATATCTAGACTGGATAAATCGACCGGGGAGAGCATAAAATATTCGGTGCTTAATCTGAAACCCCCAACAACGCTTATTGTACGTAGCCCAACTGTTTTATGCTACAAAGCACTGTGCGTTGAGAGATGCTCTTGTGCACACTATTGTAAAGAGTTGGTACTGGAGTATGAGACCTGTCTGTTAGATTAAGCAAGTCGTGCAGTTTTATTGGATTTCTTAAAGTAATTTAGCACCCTCACTTGACCTCCTTAAGAAGGTGTTTTCACATCATTCTCTCAAGGCTGTAGTTTTTGAGCTACTGGAACCACGTAAGTTGCTTTATTTAGTGTCATTTCCATTCTAATGTTTTGTCCAGCAACAAGTAAACCAATGTATCCTTTTTATATTGTATTGCAGGCACATAATTTGGTGTTTGGAGGATTAGGTGTACCTAGTAACATGCAATGAGTGTAAATATACTGTATTTGTGACAAACTCCTTCTGTAAGAATACAGTGTTCTTTCATAATATTCAAGGATTTTAATAGTCATTAGCTTACACAGCCTGCTAACTGGAGAAATAAATATTTTTCTATACTGGGCAGCACTGAAGATCAGTTCCTATTCCAATGTCATGACAGGCCATGCAGCTATAAGAGTAACATTAAACATGCAGTAGCGTGAAAACTACAAACAGGAAAATATGACATTTTGTATCATTTAATAAAAATGTTATTTAAAGAGAAAGACGAATAGAACTAAACACTAAAATGTACACAAAAAAAACTGACACTAGGGAAAAAAAGCTAACATATTTAATTATTATTAAAACTAACATTTACAATAAATATTACAAATAAATCCTAGTTAAGTAGGCCTAAAACTGTTTCTGTTTCTTGTGATAGTATTTTTTTTCAAAATGTTTGTCTCTCTGGCTGTGGTGGGGCTGATTAATTCTCTTTACTGTTGGCCATTTGTCTGTGAGGCAGGGGCTGTCTCTGTCTTTCAGCCTCACTCTGAAGCAGTCAGTGATAAATGACCGTCTCTCCTCCACCTCCACCACAACAACCTCTGTCCAGCTAAGTGCTTCTGATCAGTGACCCTTGGCTTAAAGATCGGAGCAGCTTTTTGTTGGATTTCTTAAAGTAACTCAGCACCCCCACCTACCTCAGTCTCACTAACCATATGGAATATGCATACGACTCTTGATCTCCCAGATATACAATTATTTCGACTAGAAAAAATGGAAGAGAATTACAAGAAGAAATAAGATGATATTGTTTGAAGATAATTTTAAGACAAAATGGGCTGACAGTCAATTCATTCATTATTGTTATTGTTCAACATTGTTCATTAAAATTAACCACACACAAAGGACTTCATCACATTAACCTGTAACAAAGGTAAGTATCTAACAAGGAACGTGAGTAGAAAATACAATGGAGGTCATTAAATACATGCAACGGTATATATTGTAAATATTGTAAATATTTTATATTATATTTTTTTCAGATTGTTAGATAGAACAGATTGAATCCTAAACTTCTGTTAGAATGTAATTGAGCATTACAAATGCCAAGTATCTTTCCATCACTGTTAGCCATTTTAGTATTTTGTATTTCTTTAACCATAATGAATATATGTTTCCATTGAGGAATGTTAATAGCACGGCTGACAAGGCAGTTAAGCTGCATGTTAGCAAACTAGATGGGGATGTGAGGTGGCAGAGATTAGCGAGAGCTTGTGGGTGTAGTGATGGTCGAAACACTCCTGAAAATGCTTATCGGCTTCTGCTGGACACTGATGAATCGATGGTCACCCGGATTGAATGCTCACCCAATCAGACCACCAAGGCCACTGACAACATTTTTCAGTTTTGTCCTAACCAATATACCTTGGATTGTATGCAGTCATCCCTTGTTCAGTGGTACCTTTGTCTTTTTTGTAGTGATTAAATTCTGGTTTGGTGGGACAATTTAAAAATTCTGTGTGCATCTTAGAAGGAGAAGAAAGCACATGATAAATGACATGTACATTTACAAATACATCAGGAAACAAGCATCTTAGGGATATATGACATGATGTGATTGTGCCAAAAGAGGCAGAGCTAAGCCTTCTTTAAAGTTGCTAAGTTTCAGATAACGCGGTGGTTGCGAGTGGACAAAAACAGTGATATAAACATATTTCTGGAGTTTTTAACATTTTTATCACTACGTTGTAAGAGAAGACATATTATAATATACAATTTATCCAAAAATCTGAAAAATATTTGATGTGACCAAAATCGTCATTTCTACCTGTAGTGTCTCGCCTTAAAGAGCAAATCTATGCATGGAGCAGACATTGTCTTTGAGAGGGAAAAAAAAGCCAGTATTTTTATAGGTAGGATCATTTTTAATAATCTTTTAAAATCTTTTTGGTATTTCATGTCCACAGGCCTTTACATTCCAAAAATGTATAATGAAGTACATTTAGGAGGATAACAAATAAATACAGTCCTTTACTCTTTTTCTTTCTTACAGTCTACGCATTGATTAGAGGTGAAAGTGTTCAAATGTTAATAAAGAAGAAGGTTTTGTTGCCAAAATGCACAATTTTGGTGATTGGGGTATCAGATCAGACCTCATCACCGATGTTTGCAATGTGTCAAATACTTTTGTTTCCTTGTTTTAGCTACTACATTGCTCACTGTATGTTAAGCATTATTTAAGCATCTATTTTGGCCAATATGTTCAACATCCAAGGATTAAATATGCTTAAAATTGAATTATTACTTTGAACTGAGTTTTTATAGATTTTATTCCTACTACATTCTAAAATTATCTTTTATAAAATCAGTGACTACATTTTTTCTTTACATCTCTGGAAACCTTCTGCATAAACCCTTGACCAATACAAATAAAACAGTATGAAGAAACATTCCAAGATCTAGGGCATTACTGCTTACTGATAGATTAAAAAAATTAAAATCTATGTAACCAAAGCAATGCTTTACAGGCTCAGATCTTGAACTTGCACTTTCAATTACGTTGCTCTTTGTTCATATTGCACTCCTACCTATACCCAAGCATAATACTCCATCTTTGACAAGTACAGACAGCTTTCAGAAAAAAGCAAAAATCTTCTAAGACAGAGAACATAAGAGAACTAAAGACAGACCAGATAAGGGGGGAAAAAAACAGACTGCATAAACAATGAAGGAACATCATTTCACTCGTCACAATCCACTCAAACCTTATGTGAGCAGCAAACAAGATCTTTGTGTGTGTGTGTGTGTGTGTACACATGAAAGCCGTCTTTAGTGTACATAACCCTGTGCATGTTATAAGTGCATGCCCTGCTAACCGTTAGGAGATGAAGATAAGCATTTGAAGAGCTCAGATTCTGGTGCCATGGCCAGGAACTGGTGGGCAGGACTCCCATTTTGGGAAGACATTTCAATTGGGGTGGCTGGGCCAACACTGATGCCCAGGCCAAAGGAGGCGGTGCTGAAAAACACACAAACACACTGTTTATATGAGAATTCACATGAGAAATGCAAAAAATGTAAAGCTTGTATTTGTAGCTTCTTTAATAGCCATCCAGTGCTAATGAGACTCATGCTACTGAATGATACTGAATGGCTCTATGGTATGGCAAGCCATAGATGTTTTCCATAACTAAATTAGTACAGTTTAGGAACAATGAGTGTATTAACAATTAACTTTGAACTCAATGAGAATCAGTAAATTAAGACACAATTTAATTTAACTTTCCAATTTAAAAAGCCTGACCTACAGGACATACAGAAAGTTTTCAGACCCTTTCACCCTTTCAGACTCATCTTAAAATAGATTCAACTAAAAAAAATTCTCATCAACATACACACAATACTCCACAATGACAAAGCAACCAGCCAAACTGAGTAATCGGGGATGAAGGGCCTTGGTCAGACAGGTAACCAAGAACCCAATGGTCACTATGAATGA
>JAOUQW010028911.1:0-10401 GCA_028565825.1 Olivaichthys viedmensis
CAACAACAACAACAACAATAATAATAATAATAATAATAATAATAATAATAATAATAAGAAGAAGAACAAGAAGAAGAATCCTAATAATAGTAATAATAATCTGATCTTGCATTCTAATGACCTAGATTGACCCCATTAATTACTTAGAATGTATTAATATATTAATTACCTAGATATGTAATAATAAATAAATATCTAAACATATATTTGAAATAATAAATATTAAAATAAATATTTGCAGTCACAGTAGAGCCATTTTTGATATGCATATATTCTAGATTCACGAGTATTTGTCTCCTAATTCAACCAACTTCATGCCATCACAGCAAATTTGGACTCAGCTCCACCTTAAAGAGCTTTTTATAAGCGACCACTGTTTGAGACGAGGGCAAGATGTAGACAACATAATTACATATGGTTCCGAGGTTGCTCATGAACCAGAGCAGATCGGATGGAGCAGCCAGCACATCTGTACGAGGAGGAGCTCTGGGGTCCCTCAAAGCCCCACACTAAAGCACTAACGCTGCCTCAAAGCTCCGCCGCAGCACAGATCAGTACAAACATCTCCAGCCCCCGGGTTGATGGTATTTTCTTTTATTTTAAGTTTGTCGTAGAGTGTCACGTGCAGTTTTACCACTAGACTCAACATTTGTATAGTTCATGGTATGAACATCCCCTGTAGGGTTGACTACATTTAAATAAATAAAAAATAAAAACTTTGCAATGTTGAAGTGTGTTGTTTCATCTTAGTGTCTGACTTTAGACGTGAGTTGGACTGTTCTACAGCCAAGCTCAATATTTCTTGTAAGATCAACTCAGCAGGATTTTTATAATACTCATCAAAATTGTGCACTGTGGAGATTCCTAGAACTGAAGAGTTTGTCTTCTGCGTCTCTGTGGGGCCTCCAGTAATCTCCACCCTGTCAGAGACCACACAGTTTGGTCTCCACCGCTGATCTCCCAGACTCCAGCCAAGGAGGGAACTTCTCCACTATCCTCCCTGCCAAGAAAGAGAGCGAAGATTGAGACCTCCAGCTATGAATGCCACGTCTAATTTGTCAGTTTCCAGACGCATTTTCATCACTCAGCAATGACAGCAAATCCCCATTGTTGAATAAACACATACAGCATTTATATAAATGACTGAAATGAAAAAAAAAATGCATGAGTTGATTCAATTATGTAAGAGCCGTTCAAAACTGGGGATTTTGCTGTGTAAATTTAAAATGTAAAATTTAAAAATCCTATGAGGCCACACCCTTAAACAAAGAATTCTGAAGGTGCCTTATTTTGAAGTAGCTCTAGTAATAGCCTACTGGTTAAATGGGACATCACCTCACATAAGCAGACACCAACCGAACAAAACTATGACATTAGCAATAGAGAACTAAGACATTAGTAATAGTCCATAATGCTTGCCATAAAATCTTGAGTATAACCCTCGCCATACTCACTGGGCTCTGGTTTTTAACCGATTCCAGTTTACCTTGTCAGTTTACTGTGAGTGTTAAGCTGTCACGATGTGGAGACGGATAGACGGACACAAAAGTGTTACCGCTAAATAACATTTATTACACACTGGAACTACGCAGATACATACACAGCATGACATTAACATTAACCGACACAGGACACTGAAACCGATTTAAATACTATCACTAACAAGGGGAAACAAACAGGAAACAGGTGGACACACTTGGCATGACTAGACAGGGCGGGACTAGACTGACAACACAACAAACACATGTCCAATGGTGGCTGCCGCCAAGGCAACCGGCACGCGCCGCCAGCTGAGCGGTCCCACGACTTGGGGACCGTGACACAAGTGACAATAAAAATAGCAAGGCAAAAGTCCAGTGTGACTGCAATCTAATAATAAGCAGTTTCTCCATTTTTTTTTCAGGAAAATTTATACCACCTACCCCCCACCCATTTTTTTTTCTATTGGCTCCTGCTTCAAAGATTGGCGAATTTGTGGGGTTCAAGTTCAACTCGCCAAAGCTAAATTATCCAGAAGCAAATTCCTTTTCCGCTTCCCACATCCTTTTCCATTCAAGTGAACTGGCTTTAACTAGGCAAATTTTATTCACATTTGAGCTGACCAGGCTGCAACATAACCAAAGCAAATGCCTTGTCCCAAATCCATGACTTACAATGTCACTGTGATGCCCCTGATGCCATCCAACTGTATAATGGCCCCCATCAGATGAGAAATTTTGGACAACATCCAACAGGCTCTTGTAATGGAACTGACACCACATGAGTGACCTCCTGAAATGGCTACGTTCCAACCACATCTAAGGTCACCCTTTGGGGATGTTTCGTTTTGTGCAACATGACACAAGCAAAATATTACCATCATGTGCTTGCAGGCTAGAACCATTTCCAGTAATACACAAGCCCGGGTCTCACATAGTCATTGACTTCATCACTGATCTGCTGCAAATCACAGGGTTTCACCACTATTCTGTTAGCTGTAGGTGGATAGTTTTTTTTTCCAAGGCCTGTTTTGTTAGTTCCCCTCCCAGGATTGCCCACTTTTCAAGACTCAGCATAAGCCCTTTCCCATTATATATTCAGAACAGTTGGACTGCCTGAAGATATTGTTTCTGAAATAGGTCCACAATCATATCTTATGTGTGGTCTGCTTTTCAAATTGCTCAAGGTCAAGGTCAGTTTGGCTACTGCTCCCAATCTAATGGACAGATTGAATGCCTTAATGAGGAGATCGAGAGGTTCCAACGCAGTTCACACCAACAGGGTCTTTCCATAGGCTGAATATGTGCAAAATTCACTGATTGATCTATCCACCAATCTAACTCCCTTTCTCGGGTATTCAAATACCTCTGTTTTCAATGTCTGGGGGCCCTCAGACGTGAACTATTAGTTCCAATATAGCGAGGAAATCTGGCAAGCTGCTCATGAGTGCCCGTCAACAGTTGAATGGTCCAAAACAATAAACACAAATGCCTAGTTCCCCAGTACCAGTCTGGTTCCCCACAAAGGACCTCTGCATGATGCTTCTCTGCATGATGCTTCTCTGCACGATGAAGTCTCTGTTACATTGGTCCATTCAAAATAAGGAGACAAATTAACCCTGTGTTGTATCACCAACAATTGCCAACTCATTACAAGTTCTCACATACCTTCCATGTTTTTCTACGGAAGCCAGTTCTTACACCACAGATGGATACAGAGACCTCCTGTTCAGGTCCTCCTCCTCCACTGCATCCTTCACCGCATCCTCCTAGAAGATGACCCTGCGTACCCTGCAGCCTGAGGTCTACAGAATTCTCAATGCCAGCAGGAAAGATTGCAGTACCTGGTGGACAGGGGCCCTGAGGAGTGATCCTGGGTACCTGCTTCAAACATACTGGTTCCCTCACTCACGAGTTCTACTGTGACCATGCTGCCATTCTGAGTGTTCTACACCTACAGGACAAGTGGGAGATTTCTATACAGGAGAATGAGTTTGGCATATTGTAATGCTTTTCTTTTTTTAAGCCCAGTTAAACATCAGACTCATTGTGCTGGTAGGAAGCCATGGTCATAACATAAAACAAAGAGACCAGAAACTGAATCCATAATTTTTCTGCTTGTGTATTAAGATATATACGTAGATAGAAAGATACCTGCCTGGAAAAATAGCTTTGGGGTAAGTAATGCTAAAATAATAAACAAAATTATCACTGAGACCGCAAACTACCTACTCTATTCGAAACAAACAAAACAAAAAAATGCAATGTCTTTTCTCCCTACCTAACCAGAAACAGGAGAAAACAGTGTCATCCCAAAATAAATGGCACCCACGGTAACAGTGATTATCTGATATTTACAACATACTATCTAGCGGTTAGATTTACATAAGCTGACAAAAGCGGTAGAACATACCAGGTACAAGGCGAGCATAGAGCTTACATATACAAAAATTCAAAAACTAGCATAAAGCTGGAATATACAAAGGGATGGTGGCTGCTAAATTTGAGACAGACATGATGCCCTCTTAGACATGTCGCCATTTGCCGCAGGTATCCTCCTCTTTACACTCTTACACTGCTGTGACGTCATTATCTTTCTTCCGGTATGTCCTAATCAAAAAGAAGAAAAACACAGAAACCAAAATATGTCCAGGTGTGACAGGCATCAGGTGACAGAAGTGAGCAGACAGAGAAGCAGGTTTGGGGGGTTTGTGGTATCTTCCCCCACAGCATTCTTGATGCTCGCACTCCCTTGAGTATTGAATGGACTCTTTCTGTTGACCCTCTTGGCTTTCCATAGCACACACATGTTGATGATTATGTATACAAGCCGATTATTTTATCCACCTCTTTGCAAAGTCTTGTTTTTGCCTGTCCTGAACTGTCTGAGCCTTGCTTTTCTCTTTACATGTTTTCTTCCTTTTGCATGATATCTTCACCATTTTTGGATTATTATTTTTTCCCATTCCTTGGCCTGCATTTGTTTTTCTTTGCCTGCCTTAATCGTTTTTGGTTCTAGGATCTGTGTTTTTGTGCTTCTGCCAAATCAAATCCATATATGGGTTTTACTCTGTGTGTCCAAGCATTACTAAAGAGCCCACATGAAGTGCAATTACCAAAAATACTGCTTAAAAAGTAAGACAACTGGTTAATCATTCTGAAAGATAGTCAAAAGTGAGTAATCATCTTGAATCTTAAAGAGGATGTTTAAGGTGATCCCCAATCTGGCATCTGAAGCTGATCTTTGGTAAATAAAGTCATGGTCTACAAAGCATGAGTAGTTTTACAACATCCCCTTTCTGAAAGACCATGAATGGAAATGTCACATAACAGCAGCGGTTTGACCAAATGGCCCAAACTGACGAGTCAGTGAACCAAACTTACAGCACTAATAACTGATCCTCGTCTCCATTGTGTCAGCTCAACGTGACAAGACAACTAGGCTTAGCCAAGTATGCCGTCTGACATAACAAACTTCTCTGATGTTGCATACATGATGAGCAATGCGAGGCAAGATTAGATCATGGGTTAAAACCCAATTTGGATGACTTCCCTGCTGAAAAATCCAGCTTGGTCTGACCAGCTACCAGCTGCCAAAACACAGGCCGAGCTGGTTAAGCTGGTAGATGGAAACAGTTTATGAATTACTGCTCCTAATGTAACATTGTAGACAAATTGTTTCAAGAAAATAAGACGTCAATTTAGTCAAGATATATGCCTGCTTCCCGAACATGTTACACATTCATTTTGTGACTGTCATGTATCTGCCAAGGAACACACACTACATCTCCCAGAATCTTCCCATCACTCACACGCCACATGACATATCACCTTACCTGCATCACTGCTCACCTGATCACTAATCACAGACACCTGGTTCTCATTACATCACACACATAAATACCTGGACTTTACACACTGCGAAGTCTCGCTCCTAGTGTTCTAGCGACGTTATTAAGCCTGTTACTCTGCATGGTTATTCCGTTTATGACCTCTGCCTGTGTTATCCTGTTTGCCGATCGCCTGACCATTGCCTGTACCTTGACTTGATTTCTGCCTAGCCCTTTATGTATGTTTGTTTGTATCGCACTGTAAATAAACCTAGCACTTGCATCCTAAACCCAAACCAGCATGTGTGTGTGTGAGCACCACCATGACAGTGACCTACTGCACATCTGAAGAAGTCACAAAAAATGTTACACTTACTTTTTTATTTAATTACTTTGACCTGTAAACATTATATAAATACTTATTCTTAGTCCAACGTCCAGTTCCTATTGTATTGTTTTATTGTTTTGTTTTTATCTTTGCATTTCATGAGCTGTATTTCATTTTTGAGCGTCTTCTCTGTGTGGCTAAATATTTTCTTGTAATTGTATGCTAACAAGCTGGTTTTGCAAATACAGTATTCTAAACCACCCTCCATTTATCTTTATTCTTCTTTACTGTAGAGAGTCAGCTGAGATCTGTCTCACTTTCAGAGATGCTCTGAAAACAAATAGGCACTAGAAATGCATATAGATCAATACAGAAAGTCAAAAACATTGTACTTACTCACGTTAGACCTCAATATTTTATACTTAGTACACTATACTTAAATAATATAGACCATATACAAAAAACTAAAGCAAGGCTGAAAAAGGAAGGGCTTAAAAAAGAGCAAACTGCTCATTTCAACATATATAGATCTCGTTGGGTTTGCAAGTGCAGCTTGAATTGATTTTTAGAAAACAGTACTATAATTTTGTGGACAACTGTAATCATTTCAAATCCAATGGGCATTGCAAAAGAATGCTTTTACACCAAACGCTGTGCATTGAACTTTAACTTGAAGATCTGCACAGTTTTTTGCAAATAAAATTCATTATAAAAAAAGATCTTTATCATTATATAGCTTCATAAATATCAAGACACTGTACTTCTCGAGCATGGCCTACTGCCATGCAAGTTCAGTTCATGGAGAGAAATATGAAGTTTATAAGTATTAATAAAGTGGTAACTTAGGAACAGCAATAATGTAATTACCAGGGCTTCTTTCTTTTTCTTATTAAATGATAAAAACTACATTTGAAGGTTTTCCTGCCAGTCACCTTAAAAGCATTTTAAAGGACAGCTTGTAAATCCAGATATCCAGGTGCCTCTAACAAAAGACACACACGATAAGGGGAAACCGCATCCTCTGAGGAAGCCAGATCACAATACATCACTGAGGCGTTGATATCAGCGTGACACTCCACACTCCACTCACAATGCTCTTTTGTGGTCTTATCCACACACACCAAACACACTCAAGTCACACTCATGAGAGCTGTTTTAGACGTAGGGCTTTTGGACAGAGGTAAAGAGGAAGAGAGGATTCCTTAGAGATTAATTGGGGAGTGACGGCATGTTTCCTACACCGTGTGAGACGAGGGCTCGTTCAGCACCATCTATTGTTCCAAACTGAAATAACAGTGAATCAATTGACCAAGAACAATGTTTTTAGTGCAGCAGGCCGGAGTTTCTGTGAGAAGGCGATGATTCACTATTGTATGGATACACTTTTTTAAGTTCTTTAAGATGACATGGATACAATACACAAAAGATGATGGATCAAGGTAGACACGGTAGAATAATGCTGAATGCAGACTTTATGCCAAAAACATCCTTTTTTTTGTGAGCTAGTTGTTTGATACCCATTTAAAGTAACAAATCTGTACCTCAATCTGCTCCTTCATCAAACACTTCGGAAGAATTTTAAAATGTCAGATCTAGCATTAGAGTTACATTACAGTCAATTACAGAATAATTGGCACCCTTCAAGAGAATGGGAAAAGGGGATTCTATGAAATAACATTACACACAATAATTACATTTCTCCACTCAAACCATTGAAAAAGGTATCTTTTGTTCTAACAATCATTCTTTTAAAAGAATGTTTAAAATAAATGCAAACAAATGATCATTCTTGTAAAAGGCTCTGTGTTTTTTAAATTTCTCTCAGTATCCAGGACTCTGTTGTTGCCTTTGACCAAATATGAGGTTGTACACATGGCAGTGGTGACTCAGTGGTTAGGGCACTGGGCTACTGATCAAAAGGTCATGGGCTCAAACCTCAGCTCCACCAAGCTGCCACTGTTGGGCCCTTGAGCAAGGCCCTTAACCCTCCCTGCTCCAGGGGTGCTGCATCATAGCTGACCCTGTACTCTGACCCCAGCTTACCAACATTCAATTTCAATATCAATTTCACTGTACTTGTATATGTGACAATAAATAGCATTCTATTCTATGTGAAATGCCTTTGTCATCCATCAGTGTGAGGAAAACCAAAGAACTTTCAACACAAAAGAGACAGGCAGTTGTTGACCCGCACACATCAGATAATTGATAGAAAATGTTAAAAATACCATTTAGCACAATCATGGCCATAATAAATATGTTTCAATAGTATTGAACATTTAAAAAAAAGTCTGCAACAGTTGAAATTAAGCTGGGATGAGGAGGGCCGTAGGAAGTCGAAAGGAATCAAAGAAAACCCCAAAGATCAGTTTCAAAATTGCGCAGTTCAGTTATATCTCGGGGTCGTCAAGTTTCAAAATAAACTATTAGACGCCACCTCTATAACAGCTAATTGTTTAAAAGGGTTGCACAAATGAAGCCCTACTTGAGAGAAACCCACAAAATGCAGTGCCTGAACATCACCAAGTGTAATCAAAACTTCAGTCGAAATTGTGTGTTGTGGTCAGATGAGACTAAAATCAAATCTTTTGGCATCAGCATGCTTGAAAAAGGAAAGGAAAAGACCCAAACCCACTTTAAATATATGGTGGTGGATCATTAATGCTTTGGGCTGTTTTGTGGCTACACTCTTAGAAAAAATGGTTCTGCAAGGGTTTATTTGAATAGTTAAGGGTTCTTAGCATTCTAAAGGAGTTCTCTTCGGCACTGTCTCTGATAGGGAAATGCTTTCAACATAGAACCTTTATGGGTTCCCCCAGAGGGACAAGCCAAAGAACCCTTGACCCTTAACCTTTTTTTTCTAGAAGTGTAGTGGTCCACAGGCTCTTTGTGAAGATTGATGGCATCATGAGTTCTGCTAATTTCCAGGACACTTTAACCCAAAACCTGGTTGCCTCTGCCAGGAAGTTAAGACTTGGCCATAGATTGGTCTTTCAACAAGATAATGGCCTCAGACATGCATCCAAATAAACGCAGAAACTGTTGCAGAAACACAAAATCACTACATTTGAACCCTGTTGAAAAGCTGTGATCTGAAGTGAAGAGGACAGTCCACATGCACAGACCTAAGAATATAAAGGAGCTTCAAATGTTGTGCATGGAGGAGTGGTCCAAGATCCTCTACAAGGGTTTCTCACCTTGTTAGACATTACAGGAAGAGACTCAGTGCTGTTGTTCTCTCCAAATATTAACTGTGGGGGTGCAGATAATTTTTAAACCAGTGCTCAAAATACTCATTGGATGTGTTATTGCTCATTTTCATGAAAGGTGCCAATAATTCTGGAAATGACAGTATACACTCATAATACAATCATGATGGAAACATAATCACAACGCAATTTATCACCCAATCATGTCATTTGGTCGTGGGCCGAAAGCGATGTCGGTGTTCTCTGCTGTGGAACCATGGATGTGTGTGTCTGTACTTCATCTATTCAGAAGGCACAATGTCAGTGAGGAAACATTTCCATGCTAGAAATCATTTTGCAACTTAACCACAGCTTCTGCATCACACAGATCCAGACAGAAGCAGAACCATCCACTGCCACTTACTACTCTGCCTTGCCATTCTGCTGAATGAGAACATGACTTCTAGTTAAAGTTCATAAATAACAATGTAGATTCTCAATTTATGACATGCTTACATGGGTATGGTAATGCTTGTCAGTGGGGTGAACTATAAGAGTTGCATCATTATCTTACAAATTATCATCTATTGTCAAACTTCCCAAGGTTGCTTTATGACGTCTAAGAAGCTATCAGAATTTTTATTTTTTATTTTTTTTTTTTTTGTTGCCATTTGACTATCTGGAAGTAAGAATGTCTAGAATGAGTGTGGTACGAAAACACCTACATGTCTGCCACTCTGAAACAGGAAAGAAAGGTGTATAAAGGATGGCACACAGAGGACAATAAATACCAACAGACATGCATCAGAGAAATCTTCAACCTGTGTTAATATCTATAAAATTCTCCAACATTTTCGAATTAATCTACAGGTCCTACTAACAATCAGAACTCACTCAAGCAATGACATTTAAAACTGTGTATCAATAAAAAAAAAAAAACGTGTTTATACATGGCCATTACATATTTATTTCAAATAAATGAAGGCAACAGAAGATCACCTCATACCATAACGTTAAGCAAAACTCCTTGGTTTCCTATTTCTCTTGCACATTTACACCATCTGCACACAGACTTACATGATTCTAACAGGAAATTAGAAGATTGTGAAGTTAGGAAGGTCCCACACATTAAAAGGACTGATCGATAGTCATCTGAGTGTACAGGTCCTGTCAAGCCGTAATGTGCATGCTAACTGCATAGTGCCTTCATGTAAACTTACAGCAAGACATTCAGTGCAATAAGCGCACACACACACACACACACACACACACACTACCACGTCAGTGTCACTGCTGTACTTGATCCACTCGTACCAGCACCACACACACACACACACACACACACTACCACGTCAGTGTCACTGCTGTACCTAATCCACTCGTACCAGCACCACACA
Source organism: Olivaichthys viedmensis (assembly GCA_028565825.1). Classification (NCBI taxonomy): domain Eukaryota; kingdom Metazoa; phylum Chordata; class Actinopteri; order Siluriformes; family Diplomystidae; genus Olivaichthys; species Olivaichthys viedmensis. The sequence continues at coordinate 10,222 of JAOUQW010028911.1, forward strand.
CACACACACACACACACACACTACCACGTCAGTGTCACTGCTGTACCTGATCCACTCGTACCAGCACCACACACACACACACACACACACACACACACACACTACCATGTCAGTGTCACTGCTGAACCTGATCCACTCGTACCAGCACCACACACACACACACACACACACACACACACA
>JAOUQW010028912.1:0-10400 GCA_028565825.1 Olivaichthys viedmensis
TACTGCACTGAAAAATTTTTTGGATTGTTGTATCATTTTTGCCAGTTTATTAGATACACCTACCTTGTAGCTACACTCAATGGGCCTTTTATCAGGACCACTGCTGAGCAGATATTATTTGGGTTGGTGGATCCCAAATAATAGTGTGTATAACGCTGGTATGAGTGTGTCAGGTACAGCAACTGTGTATTCTTACTACACTTTATTATACACACTTACCTTGTTAGTCCACCTTGTAGGTGTACAGTTAGAGACATAAACTCATTATTTTAATGCACAATGTGTGTTAATCGTCCTCTACTCTTCATCAGTGTCAGTTTCTGACCACAGGACTAGTGTTGGCTGGATATATTTGGTTGGTGGACTGTTTCTCAAGCCATCAGTGACATTGGATGCAGCAACGTAATATACAGAGAATGGTTTGTCCACCCCCTAATAATATCTGGTTAGCAGTAGTCCTATGGTGGTCCCTTTCTACTAATGGGTGGGGTAGATGGTGGTAAGTGTACCCAATAAAATGGCCAATGAGTGCAGACACAAGATAGGTGGACCTTATAAACTAGTAACTGTATAAAGAAACATAATTGGAATATAGTATTTTGTCCATATTCTGCAGCTCTAAATTCTTTTAATTCCTTTTTGTTCTCACTCCATCACAGGGGTCGTCAACTGGCAGACCCAGCAAAGTAGTTATGGAAAAAAACGTAGTTCAGCGACTCGTTTTCTAAACATGAACCAGCGCGGCTTCTGCAGCACATCCTCTGTTGCGGCTTATCCATTCACATTAATTTATGTCAATTATTCAGCTGCAGGCAGCTCATTGGACCAGAGATTACCGACAGGGCTCGAGACATTAGATCATAAAGGGAAGAATCTTTCATTTACCCTCTCTGGTCTGATTAGTGAAGTGACGACATGGCTTGTTCAAAAAAAAAGAAAGAAAGAAAAGTCGCATGACAGAATGTTTAAAGACAAATGGACAGCGAAGTATGCGCTTATACTTCCCGCTTCGAGTTTAAAACCGATGTGTCTCATGTGTTCAGACTCCGTGGTGTTGGTCAAAAGTGAAGTGCCGTTACATAACAACTTAACGAATTAACCTCCCCACAAAATTTGGTTCTAAGGAGAAATAAAATAAATAAACTCAAAGCTCGAAATGAAAGGTCCACCAGAGTGCTCGTCCCATTCCCTTACAGCCCAAGAGCATGTAAATGAGTGTTTATAAATACAACAGATTTTAAAAATACTGTATATTTAATGTCTTATTTTATTTCATTAGCAGGCATGAACTAATCATTAATGGTTAAGCATTAAAACGTAACTGTTATCGCCATTCAGTCATGTTAGTTTGCTTATCCGGACCTTTGCAAGCAAGGAATTTTATGTAACTGGACCTTCACAAATTGTAGTTGAATAACCCTGCCTGATCATATATAATTTTTTATTATTATTATTTTTTTTTTAATTGCAGTTCCTAAACGAGAGCTTTTCTATCTGAATGCAAATATCTGTAAAGTACTTACAAGGCACTTGTGGAAGAGGTGGGTACAGCTGTAAGAGAAAAAAAAAAATACACATAAGAATCACTTTGCTTCTAATTTTGTATCTTTATCTAGCAGTGCAAGTGTCGATCTAGAACCAAAGCCATCAACATTACAATAAACTCGGGCACAACCACTATTGACTTGACAGGAATCTATCACCCCAAATCCATTCTGTCTTTTTTTCTGACTGACTGCTCAGTTTGAGCCATAAAATGACAAACAATAAACACGTTTATACTTCCATCCACAGGAAAACTAGGTGTGAAAAATATGGAGGCTATGAAACCCAAAAAACGTGAAAACTAAACAGTGATGGTGATTACGGTCAGGTCCTCCTGCAAACGTGGTTTAGTGGTTAGAGAAATGCATTGTTGTTAAATCAGACACCTTTAAACTACGTATGTGAGACTGAGTGAAGCTAAAATTGTTTATGAAAAATTGTGGCTGCATCAATCCTGTGAAGTAAAATCGCAGACACAACATCCAACAAATTAAATACATATGAGCTTTTTGAGCAATCTTTTTTTTTCTTCAGATTTGCTGTATATAATGTGTATGAATATAGAATAAAAACTTTTACAGGTCCAACGTGAGCCCATGGAAAACTATTAATTGGATTAGTATTAAATTGTATACGATCAAACACTAAATAATTAACACTACATAACTCTTACAATAAGAAATTTGGGCAACACTTAATTTGAAGGGTATCAACACTGGGCCTTTATAACACATTTATAAGCATTGCATTAATATTTTATAAATGAATGCTGAATAATTTATGAAAGGCTTATCTCAAAACTTGTGAGATGACATTAGAGGTTTTATGTAGTGTATGACTTTGTACATGAAAGAGAGAAGAGTTTTATGGTTAGACTGTTTAAGATTGTTAGTGTACTTTTTTTTTTTATCTTGAAATTGATCAGTTTGTATTTACTAACAGCACATCCATGAAAATTGATATTTATTTAGCCGATATATGGGCTTTTTAAATAAGTAAAATTTTAAAAGGTGTACATAGTGCTTCATAACAGTGTTTTAAACGCAAATTTGATTACCACTTTAGTTTGACGGCCTGAAAATCATTAATTCGGCTGACATATGGGATTCTTAAATACGTGAACTTGTATTAGAATGGTGCCTCATAATAATATTGAATGCAAATGGACCACCACTACAGTTCATTCAGAACATGCAATTCCAAGCTCCTATATGAAGTTTCCAAAAAGGTGAGATAACAGATGGATACTTCATAGAGGGTGTCTCAAAGCTTTATTAATGTGCTGTTAGTAAAGACAAACTAATAACTTATTATATTACAATAAAAATTACAGAGACATAAATTACAGTCTCGACCAGTCTAGCCATAATGATAATTGATAAATTCCCTCGTCCATGTGAAGACAAAGTCACATAACACCAAAAAAACATTAATGTCACCTAAGTACGTCAGTTTTACTTTATAACAAATTCATGTAACTCTTATGAATGTATTATAAAGGCCCAATATAGGTATCACTAAAATAAAGGGGTAAGATTAAGTGAATAGTGAAAAGGTTAATGTTACCTGCGAGTCTCTCACCCGGAAGTCCCCTAGAAAAAAAGTGCACATGTTAAAACTCTTCTCCACCCATTATATTTAACAGTTTGCTATCCTCCTTCACAGTGATACGATACTCTTAATAGATGAAACTCTAATGTACAGAATTTATAAAATAATCACAGTCTGATAATCTTAGTGTTCACAAATTCTGGCCCGAGACCAGAGCATTGCACAGTTTAGCGTCTACTTCCTTCAACACACCTTATTCACCACGTGATAAGGTGCATGGCCTGCACCAGAGCGTGGGAAAAAATAAAGTGTGTGCTGATGCAGCCTTACAGGACTCCAGTTTGAAACCAAACTCAATATACATGCCAGCTGTGTCTACCAATGGTGTTATTTAGACATAATCTGGTTTATACACACAATTTTCCCCTTAATCCAAATGCAGTCGATCAGTCAAGACATGCTTGATGTACAAAGTTTCCTGGTTTAGTATTGGACTGGAGCTACAAGGCTAATGTTGCTAAGAAGTAACAAGGGAAGCTTCCAATTTAGCATCATACAAACGGCATGCCTAAATCACCAAACACCTGCCTTGGTAATACATTTGTACATAAACGGTTTCCTAAAATAGCAAAATAAGCTGGAATGCAAATCGAATTAGAACTATATTATCAAGCTGATGCTTGTGGCTATGCGCTTAGGAAGAAAGTGGTTCGGCTTCAAGATGGCCCGACAACTGTTCTTAGCTCTGTGAGTCCTTTTGTCAATTTTTATAGATAACAGTGTGTCATACAGTGTCAGAAACCACATTAGAAAGTTTGTTTGAAGCAGTTTGCGCAATGCTTAACTGATAGGGTCACGCGCACGGCGTTGCGCGGGCCATAGCATGGCGGTAGGCATGGCGACAGCCGCCACGTGCGTGACCACGCGCGTTTGTTTGTTTTGTTTCCTTGTCTTTGTCTCGTGATGTGATTGTCCCCACCTGCATGCTGTTTGTTTGTAATTAAAAGTGTTTAAATACCCGCCTGTGTCCGTCCCGTATTGTCTCCTGTTGTTTGTGCGTTTATGTGTTTGAACACGCCTGTCGCGGCGAGCTTAGGTTATATGTTTGTCAACCCGATGTCTGTATTTAGAATAAACATGTTTGATATACAAAGCGGCTTCGCGCTTGTGTCCGAACCCCGGAACCCGACCGTGACAGATAGCTGATAACTGAAGTTTCCGTTACATGTTAGCCTACATTAACCTCGTAGCTCCAGTACAAAACTAAAGAAGCAAAGTTCAGACACCAAGCATGTCTTGGCTGACATTTGGGGAAATCAAATTTTTGGCCAAACTGTCTCTTTAATTCAACTTAATCTGGTAATGTAAGATAATGTAGACGTCATGCATTTTAGAGCATGAAAAACACTGCTCTAGGGTGATCACTGAGTGAAAACAGGAAATCAACGTCAAAGGGCATGTTCTAAATCCTAATATAACAAAATAAACGTTACATCTGAGTGACTTCCTGGTGTTTAAGTTCTTCAAAAACTGCGTGGAAGAAGTGATGGTCTTTTACAACTCCTACGCCATGTACAGAAATTGTTTTCCCACTGGTAACAGAGATTTCAGACCCCTCAGCTCTGTCTCTCTGTCTCTCTCTCGCTCTCTCTCTCGCTCTCGTGAACATTTTTATACCTGCCTAGAGCTGCATCTGTTTCCTGGCCACCATTCCTTTGGAGCTGTAATTAAATCACTTTGGCAGTGAGAGAAACTAAACATCAGACCAACCGGCCGTAAATAGTCTGGTGATCACATGAAAAGGGAGGAATTAAATCGAGAAATAAAACAGAGGAGAAAGGACTATGAACAGTTCAAACAAATGGCGCAAGGCCGTGTTATCCCAGCAGCACAGAGACAAACACACAGCTCAACAACAAACACTGGTAAATATCGCACAACCTCTTACAGAGGTAATTTGAGTTGATTTGAACTCAACATCGTCTGGGTTGCGGAAAATGAAAGAGATTCTCAAATTAAAGTTTACACTCAAAAGCAAAGAAGGAAAATCCATCATGGCGGACAATTAAAATGAATCCCAGCCCAGGGTTTTAATTGGACGCTTATTTTAATCAGAGGTTAAGGTTTTAATTGCTGATTTGTTAAGTAATGTTTAAAAAAAATAGTCGTGCAATACAACTTGAATGAAAATAAAATTCGATCCTTGATTAGCTCTAAACTCTGTTTAATCTAATCCTTGTTGGACCTGAACAGTGTAAGAGTTACTCATAATTTTGAGAAAGTGTTAATTCCACACATGACTCTAGGGACCATATTTACTAAGAAAAGCACCAATCACAGCTGTTTTAGTGACCGTTTGAGCTTGTGGGCCAATTTAGCAGGTGATCTACTGAGAACGTGCATGCTTTCCGTTTGGCAGGTGGGATTAACTGAATATGAGTACATTCAGAAACTGTGTAATAAATGCTGCCTACTCAGGCTAGCTGTATTCGGAGGCTGAAAGGCATCGAATCAAGTCTGAATCAAATGTTTGCATAGAATGCTGCTTTCTGAGATCCCTTCATCGGGTTTTTGAAGGCTTTTTTTCCCCCTTCATTGTCCTACATATCCCATAATCCTGTGCGTCAGCTTGTAAGCAGCAAAAGTGGGGAAGAGGGAGCGGTTTGTGTATTAATATAAGTTATCTGTTCATGTTTCGGCTCAAGATTTTATTTCTGACGAGAAATAGCTGGTGTAGTCACAGAATATTCGTCAAGCTTCATCGTAGTTAGAGCTCGTTAGCGTATGTCGGCAACGTTGTGACGTATACTGACTTCGAAGCTCATCTCAAACTAGTCTCAGCCACTGGACTCTCCGTCCACGGCTCATAGAAAAAGCTAGAGGTCTGGCTCGCAAGACTTGTCTCAAACCAGTTCTTTACAGGTACTTTTGTAGCTAACGATATGCTGCCTTCTAAGATATGCTGACTTATGAGAGGCAGCAGGGCATCAAGGCAGCTGCCTTCTGTTTTTCACACACACCCTATGTGTTTTTGATTTCTTTCAATAAATCCATAATAATATGGCTCGACTGGTGATGTGTTCGCAAAAGGGTTTCATCGGTCATTGAACATAAATGAATACATAGAAAACTGCTTTCACAAAGTCAGTAATTACTATCAGCCTTAATAAATGGGAATAAGTGGCTCATTACAATAATCTCCATCCAGTATTTTGCATTTTGCACTCCCCTAATTTGCATATACTATAAAAATATAGTTTACGATGCCACAAAACGTTAGTAGCTATGGTATTCTATAGATATTCATCAGATGCAGAGTCAGTTCCTTAGTAACAGATACCACTTCCCTGAGCAAATTCTGACTTCCTGTAGCTTTTATCAACTTAACATCTCCTTTTGACATTCTACACACGTTTAGCACCAACTACATATGACTCACAACAGAAAATTCATATTTTTCCCCAGAAAGTGGGTGCATTAAAATTAGCCGTCCCTACATTCTTAGAAAAAAGGGTTACTTCTTTGGGTTATTAAGGGTTCGAGCTTCCTAAAGAGGTTCTACTTTGGAAGCACTCTGTTGTAGGGTTCTACATAGAATCTTTAACAGTTCACCCTGAGGGACAAACCGGAGAACATTTAAGGCTCCTAGATTTTTTTTTTCCTTCTAAGAGTGTCCTTTCCCCTCACCTGGGAGCGGTTCATAGCCATCTGATGACGCCGCTGAGGCCCTGTGGTTGACCGGCATCGCCTGTTCATAAACAGTCACGGTGGTAGCAGGTGTGTTTGCTGTCGCCCTGTTTTTTGGCTTCACAATGCTGTACAGGTCGTTTGTAGGCTTCTTCTGGCTGTTTAAGGTTTCGTTGTCATAGTGGTGGACAGCGGAGGGCGGCTTGGTCTTGTTGACGACAGCGTACATGTCGTTCATCTTGCTGAATGGAGGAGGATGAGAGGACCTCGGGCGGAGGGGTGGAGGTTTTCTACACAGAGGAAAAAGAGGTGTGGTTATGATAACGGCAATGGTGAGATATTCATAAGATGGGGAAAAAGACGTCTTTGCCAGACGTTAATGTGACGTCTAGATTTACACCAGAGGGAAAATTTGAAATGCGTCTTTTCAAGGACGTTGAAAGGACGACTATCATGGTCGTACACAAGATGTGAATATGGACCAAATAAGGATGTATATTTAGGGACCAGCCCACGTCCAGGCACATCCATTATTGGTCCAGCTTGGGCTGATGTAAATTGGTCCATCAAAGATGTTGCAATTGGTCCATTTGATTTCGGACCTGATCCAGACCAGGCAGGCCTAAAATTGAAGATCCATGGATGCCTCGTGTCAGTCGGTGCTCATGGGGTATATAATAAGGCCATGTCATGTGTGGGACTGATTTGCTGATTTGATGCTAAACATTGCATGGAAGTGAGGTGCATACACTATAAAATTAAATCGTTAAACCTTTTTGCTTTTTAGCTAACAATTTAAGGTTAGCAGAACATTTTCCGAATGTTTCAGTTTTAGGAACTTTTGGTTTTCGGAGTTTCTAAAAATGTTTTTTACATATCGTTTATAAATACATTCCTGCAACATTTTTAGTTGTAGCAACATTAACTCCAATGCTTGCATTATTCGTTTTTTGTCTAACTGGGAACGTTCTGATAACATTGTGAAGCAAGCCATTACTACAGCAAAAGTACATTGCATGAACTTTATTTTTTTAAATGTTACAGCCTAAAGCCAAACGACCTGTTGAATACATTACTGAACATTCTGATAACATTCTCTATTCGATAGGTTGTCTCCTAATATAACGGAAACTGTCAATTAAAAAAATATTGCTTTTAAAGCAGGGAATCTTCACTAAATATACAGTACTGTGCAAAAGTCTTTGGCACATGTAAAGAAATTCTGTAAAGCAAAAATGCTTTTAAAATATAATAAAATTTAAAAAATACCATAAAAGGCAGTAAACAGTAAAAAACTAAAAACAGTGTGTTGGTGTGAGCAGCCTTTGCCTTTAAAACTGCATCAGTTCTCTTAGGCACACTGTCGTGCAGTTTTATAAGGAAATCGGCTTGTAGGTTGTTCCAAGAATCTTGGAGAACTTGCCACGGTTTTTCTGCAGAACTTTGGCTCTCACTTGTTGTTTCTGCAGAACAGCTTCGATTATGTTTTTATCTAAAAAGTGCTCTATTACTGAATATCTTACTTTCTTTAGTGACTTTAAAGACAAAAAAAAATCTCTGTAACGTAATTTTTTGGAAAATGGACGTTTGGATATTTAAAATTAGCTATTTCCTAATGACACACTAATTTAGAAGACATAAAATAAACAAAATAAAATAATCTAAAATTTATATTAAAAAAATGTAGGGTGCCTAAGACTTTTGCACAGTACTGTATATTTCTGCTTTCACTCTGAGACTAGGACATTCTTGAACCTCTACATGCTTCCCAAGACAGAGAATGCTGACTTGTGGGTATTAAACTGAAACTGTCAACAGCACCCATTTTTAGATTCACCAGATGTGTTTTAGCTAGTCCTGCAAGTCGAAAACAGGAACTATGTGTTCTCTTTCTCTGTAAGTGTGCAGCACTTTTCTTTCAGCATATACACTACAGCTGAGACAAATAAGTGAAAAGTGATTTATTGCATTTATTCTGATGCCTGACCTGAAACTTTGGTTGGATCACTCACCTGATGAGTTCAAGTTAAACTCGTCAACATATACCTAACATATTTAATCCAAGCAATTAGAGCAATAACCAAGATCTAGGAATATACCTTATACACTTATATACAGGTAGCACTGGTGCTAAAACGTTGTCGTGGTGTTGTAGTACAAATTGAAATATTATAGGACTTAGATGAAGTTCATAATAACACTTCTAAAAAGTGTAAAGCCTTATAAGTAGTATGTGCAGATTGTGGATAATTACTCGCCTGTTTCCCGTCACCATGAGCAAAACATCAGCTTTCGATCTTGTTCATAAATTAGCCAGGGGAAATCCCTTAACCCTTTAGGATTATATTTGTAAGACATGACGATGACATTAACAGGATGATAATATTATTATGGACTTTTTTATCTGATTCGTGAGGGTGAGGCGGATTCTTGATCTAGACATGACTGACTTTCTCTGACTTCGTCGTCTGTTCTTTCCTCTCAAGACCTTGACTCTCCATTAAAGACAAAAAACGCTTCATTCTGTCATTATAAGCCCTGACGGCGATATCAAATTTAATTTCCAGTTTAGCTTTCTTCACTTTTTACGTGGCTATGCTTGAGGAGACGCTTGGGCAGATGGGAAATATTGCACATTAAGTAGAGAGAAAAATTCACAAATTACATAATCGATTACAACAACATATGTGAATGAAGGTACTGCATGTGCACCACATAACACACGCACAAGTTGTTTCGCCTGGGTGTGACTGTGAACTTTTTTGTATTAGCCCAGGATGAATTGCTCCAAGCATGTGCGATAATATTGTAAAGCCCCGTTAAAGTAATTATCATCACCAGACACAACAATAACATTTCGTTTCAGGATTTATATGGCAGTGAAACAGCACCTAACACTTTGTCATATGAATTAGCACTGTGTTTAATCACATCTAATTTAGAATAATGTTGCGTACAGAGAGAAAAATCGGTGGAAGGCAAAATAAGTGGTCAATCAGTGTCATAACATATTACTATTGAAACAGCACGTAATGTTTATATTAGGGCTGTCAAAATTAACGCGTTAACTTTTGCGATTAATTTGAAATGTTTAACGCGTTAATAAAACAATAATGCAATTAATTAATTGCTTATCAGGTTAATATACATTTTGTTATTGTGGTGGCGGAACGAGAGAGGAGTCATGGGGAACGAGCGGGTAATGACCGAGTGGCTACACGTCTGTGATTAAACCAAACCCAAGAGAGAGAGAGAGAGAGAGAAGCTGCAACACGCAGCACAAGCAGAGCAACAGTGTGTATGTGTGTGTGTGTGTGACCCGCTCAGCTGATTTACGTTGAGTTTTTTTCTTTTTATGATTATGGTATGGTATTTTTTTTATATTTATGGTACAGCCAATCATGCAATTAATTAGTTAAAAAATTTTAATCGATTGACAGCCCTAGTTCATACTAATACAATACACACTCACCGAGCACTTTATTAGGAACCTGTACACCTTCTCATTCATGCAATCATCTAATCAGCCAATCGTGTGGTAGCAGCGCAATGCATAAAATCATGCAGATACGGACCAGCAGCTTCAGGTAATGTTCACATCAACCATCAGAATGGGG
>JAOUQW010028913.1:0-23721 GCA_028565825.1 Olivaichthys viedmensis
GTGGTGAATTGTGGATGGTGATTGGTGGTCAGGTGGTGAGTTGTGGATGGTGATTGGTGGTCAGGTGTTGAATTGTGCACTCGTTCTAATACGTTATCGTTTCTTATTTCCATATATGCACTCAAGGAGACGCCCACATTTCCATATATGGACTCAAAGACACGCCTTCTGTGGTCTGTGTTCTGTTTAGGAAGCTATTTAAGTGCATGTAGAGACTGAAGGGCTGAACATATACAGATTATAAGTGCAGTCATCATCACATCTGTGTAAAGTGAGAGCATCGTGTGTGTGTTTGTGTGTAAGAACCTAAGCGGTCCTCTTACCGAGCTCTGTGGAGTGCCAGGGTCTTGTTTGGACACGGCAGCCTGATACTTGGCCATTCTGTCCCTCAGAGATTTGGTTCGTTCCAGTGAGACCAAACCTGTAAGAGGACATAAAAAAAACATGAACACACAATTTTCAAAACTGCATCAAAATGGTGTCACGCTAAGAAGCTTATATATCACACAATTCACTGCATTTGTGTCATTTACTCATCGAGGATTTGTCATTGACACAGTGGGGTTCCTTTATTGTGTAGGAATGATTCATCATCATACACTGAGTTACCAGTTTATTAAATATATAATTATAGTAACTAATAAACTGGCAACCCTGATTTACTGCATAAACACCCGCAAAGAAAACATACAAGCTGATTCACTAACAGGCTCTACAGAGGATTGTGTCTTTCACATGAGCAAAATAACACGTGTGACTTAATGAATATGTAATTTGGGGCGTTTCTATCTAAAAGTGTAAAATACAGGGCGGAGTCAATGCTAATAGATGAATTTATCACCTGCAGTGCGATTTACTGTAGCCTGAAAGTCACTTCAGGAACGGAGATTTTTTGTAAATTATTACGACTGAAGGACAGGTAATAAATTAGTGGAAGTTTCTGATGGTTGAAGATAAAATAATAGCATTTACTGAGTCTGAATAATGAAGACGTTTATCTTAATTATACCTTAGTGTCTCAAAACAATCAGAAAGTTTCTCTAAATGCACAATACACAATATTATTTTACCCTCATATTGTAGCCTATTTTGAACAGTTTTTGATGAGTCTCGTTGTCTTTAATCTGCATTGTGTTTCAGTTTTACTCTTTCCGGAGTCTCTTTACGATCCGAACTTGCAAAAACCTCATTTAAATATTGTTTTCTACTCCGACTTTGCACGTGACGTCAATCACGCAATTATTCAGTGTAAATCACTGCAACACGCTTCACGAACTAAATTTATCTAATTGCACACACAGTGTAGTACTCGTTATATGGGATCTTTGTGAATCAGGGCCTCAGTGTATATCTACGTTACGTGTTCTCTGATTATACGCCCACACAGGAATTTCAACGCAATACAACACATTAAGCCAACAAAAGACGAGTGCAAAATACAGAATTTAAATCTGTTTGCTGTGTATGTATTTGTGTATATGAATGTTTTCTCCGTACTTCTGTCTGCTGGTCGAATATCCATGTCTTCTGAAGTGCTGCTCAGTCGTCGTACCTGAACAACGGAGGAGAAAAATGAGCTTGACAATATTGTGAAATTTTAATTCTATAAAGTATAGGAAAGAATCAACTCCAAAGTACCAAGTTATACATAAACATCAAAAAATCTCAAGAATAAAAAAAATCAACCATCTTTATTTTGTGTAGTTTTAACTAATCCTGAAACGTTCATGTACAGTTTTGCAGTTGACATCCTGAAAGGTTTAGCAGATTTACAGTTTAAATTCAAAATAATGAAACACAGACTGATGCTATATCTGAATAATACAAAAATCTCAAGAGATGGTATATAATTTGTAGTTTGAATAATTTATAGTTTAAATCCTAAAATGTTTAACAAATTTACAGCTGAACTTCAAAACTGTGAAACACAGACTGAAATCTGATGCTATACTTGAACAACAACACAAAAATCTCAATCCACCAGAGAAGGTTTCAAAAATGCACCATGATTTATGTTATATCAATCCTTCAAAATGCAGATGATTTACAAAGTAAACGCTGAAAGGTTTAGCAGAAACACAGCTTAAATGAAGCAAAGATTGAAATCCAATGCTGTACCTGAACACCCTAAAAATCTCAATTCACCAGAAAAGGATTTATAAAATGCACCATGCCACTGTATATTATTTATAGTTTAAATACTAAACTCGCAATAGATTGAAAGTTTTAAACCTGAACAAATGTACAGTTTAAATCCAAAACAATGAAGTACAGACTGAAATCTGATTTTGTACCTGAACAACAACAGCAGAAATCCACCATGCTTTATGTAATATAGTTTGATAAAATCCTTTAAAAATGCAAATGATTTACAGTTTTAATCCTGAAAAGGTTTTAGCAAATTTACATCTTAAACACAGAAGCACATACTGTATTAAAATATATAATAATATGATGCTTTACCTGAACAACAACAAACATCTAAAAAATCTGAATAATTTCTCAGAATTTTATCAAGTTTTAATCCTGAAAAGTGCAGCAGATTTTACAGATTTAACAACTAGCCTGAACAACAAAGCCAAACCTCTTTAATCCAACAGAAAGGGAATTATTAAAATTGTGCCATGCTACTGTATATTATTTATAGTCTATAATAATAATTAAAATGCAATTGATTTAAAGGTCTAAACCCAAAACATGCGGCAGATTTGCAGTTTAAATCCAAAACAATGAAGCGCAGAGTGAAATCCGATGCCGTACCTGAACAATGAAGGGAAAAACCTCAATCCACCAGAAAAGGATTTTAAAAATGGACCATGCTATAAGTTTTATAGCGCTACAGTTTTAAAACGTTGATCAGATTTAACGTCTAAATCCTGAAAATGTTCAAATCAGATTCCAATCTGTGGAAAAGGAAGGAAGGAAAAGACAATGCAGAGGCAGGGAGGACTGCAGCGCTCTGCTCTTCCTGTCTCCGTCTTAACCAGAAAGCACACACACACACACACACACACAGACAGAGACAGAGGTCTTATCTACGCCACAGGAGCGTCAGCACTGTTAACATCACAAAAGGATGAATGGAAAAGTCTAAAGCCTTTTGTCTTTACACACATCAGCATAATAAAGGAAGCTCCTCGTGTGTCAGAGGTAAACAAACCTCGATAATGAAATTTTTCAATGTTTCCTTTGTTCATAAAAGTGGAAGTTTGTTTGATGTGTTGCAAAACTGGTTTTTTTAGGTATTTAATATTAACATCAAAGTCGGTTACTTTAAAGCTGGAGCGAGTTATTACGAGCAAAATAATGAGGTAAAAAGTGAAGTGAGATTAAATAAATGTGCAACTTGATAGTGAGCACAGATGAAAACACACACACACACACACACACACACACACACATTAATCCTTTAATGAGTTTAAGAAACAGTGAGAGACAGTCTGTCTGTCGCATCGAGTTCCCTCCATGACATCCTACACATTCTCCAAATCCAAAGACTTGATCAGCCAAGACACGTTTGGTGTCTTAAGTTTGCATAACCTGGCAACCCTAAATCTGTTGGTGCCAATCTTGATCAGGTACCCAAAACCATCTAACTGGAACTTTTGCTACTGGAACCAGCGACACAGTTCCAGTTTTCTGGAAAAAGACTCATAGATTATCCACCTTAAAGGCTGATTTATACTTCTGCGTTCTGTGTTGCGACGCAGAGAAAGGGATTATGGGTAAGCGTAGCTCGCGGAGGCACGTAGAGGAGGCGTTTGTGCATATCCCAAAAACTTAATGCAGTACATGTGTGTGGTGTAATGCCAGTGTAAACAGCGGTGGGCAGTATAGTGTCGATCGGTAGGATGAGAGAAATAAACTCTGCGTTGTGGTGATGAGACGGTTTAATGGTTTGATACACCGTCTATACTGACGCTGTTTCTACTGTTTTCTTAACACACACATTATCATCATCATCACAGCCTCCTGAACTCCCGCCACCTTCACTGTTTACCTCAGTGTGCAAAATCAGGAAGTGGTCGAGGAAGATATTCCGGTGCTGGTGATGTTTCGGCTCTGACCTGCCCCCTAGTAGACAGAGTTTTCAATTCTACAGATGGACGAAAAGTACGCGAGCGAATACGTGAACAATGACGTTCGCTTACATCGTAGTCATGCTGCAACTTTAACCCCGGCCTTAGATGGAGAAATGCTCGTCATGTCGACTTTGTGCTCTTTTTGTGCCGCAATCTTTATTTGAAGCCCGAAAATAAAAAACATTCAGCGTGCTCAACTTTTTCGTTAGGCAACGCAAGACACATTTCAGGGTGACATCGTCCCAAAAGAAACGATGCTGAAAAGCAAACAAAACACAAGCGTGTGTGCAGAATAAACCTCACTGGACTGATTTATGGGATATGATACGATCTAATGAACAGGTCAGACTGTTGTATTGGCATCGTATCTTCACCTTTAGAAGAACACGAGGAGAAATGACATCAAGCTAAATCATGCAAACATGCTGACTAGCCTCAACTCTGCTTTTATTTAATTTACTGTTAGCCATGTTGGTGTCTTAATGAGACGTTCCTGAGAAGAAGAAAAAAACGGTGCGAGAAAGACAGAAACACCTAAAACGACTTATTCCTTTACACCGATCTGATCTGATAAAACTGCTTTACTTTATGAGCATTAAAGGAGAAATGTAATCATGCTAACATGCTAAGAGGCCTCCAGTTTGCTTAATTCGCTGTAGGAAAATGAGGAGAGATGAGAGGAATGGAGGAGAAATAGGAGACGTGGAGTCTGGAGTCAGCAGGAGGCTTGAGTGTGTTCAGGGGGGTGAAGAGAGAGTGTGTGTGTGTGTGTGTGTGTGTGTGTGTGTGCATACCGATGCCATGACATCATCACATCAAGACAACAACAGCACACACAAACACACACACACATACAAGGGCAGCTACAGCTACAACAGGAATGTGTGTGTGAGTGAGAGACGACATGCTTACACGTGTGTATCGCAAATCAATTAAAAATAAAAAGCTCTAACATTCTTTCAGCTTTAAAAACTCACAATGTGTGTGTAATTAAGGACAAGCCATTTTGTGTTTGTGTTAATTTTACAGTGTGTTATTATATTTAATACAGGCAATGGGGTCGGGGGTTTTTTTGTGAAGCGAACAATGCTAAATTTGAATGACTTAAAGTTTGACTTCTATCAGTAAACTTGATAAGGAATCAAATGAATTGATAATAAATGCAAATTTGACTTTTAAAAAAATTTGCAATTATAAATGATTATTTTTGAGAGTGTATTAAAACAATTTTTTGATGTAAATAAAAACAAATAAAGATTAAGATTTTGGATATTTTAATATATTGCAAAATTATACAGTATTTGTAAAAACACTTTGCGTGTGTGTGTGTGTGTGTGTGTGTGTGTGTGTGAATTTGAAGCTTCTCATCATGAGGAACTTTTCACGTTAAAAATCCAGTCTTTGTCGTCCGATCAGCACTTCACTGAGTCAGCATGTTTTCTGGGGCAGGAAGCGACTCGAGCACAAACCGCATCAGTGTGACGGAGAACAAAGACACACTGTCTCCCATCACACCCTGCAGTTTTAGGAGAACTTCAGAACCGCGACGGTTCCAACAGAGCAAAGCACACCTCATTAACTCACTCGGGTCAACCGTGTCTTAATGTGAGATTTCTTCCTCTGTCCTGTACACTCTTAGAGAAAAAAGGTTCAATCTAGAACCCTTAAGGTTTGGTTCTTTGGTTGTCCCTCTGGGGGACCCCTTAAAGGTTCTATGTAAAACCTTACAACTAAGTGTTTCCCTATCATAAAGGGTTCCAAACAGAACCCTTTTAAGAAGTTAAGAACACCTTAGCCATCCAATCAATCTAGGTTCCGTGATGAAGCGGAATAAATTGGCTTGTATGGATGACAGACGAATTTGACAGACGCAGGGACGTGGAATCAGTGACGAAAATGAGCAAAATACACAACAGTGCAGCTCAAAACTGTCCTACAACTCTGCTAACAGCACGTCGAGCAAAAACAAAGACGCAGTCAGACTCGAGTAACGTCTTCTATGTGCGATATGAGGAGAGAACATAGCTCATAGACAAAATGTTAACCAAAGACCTTCTACCGTTTTGTCGAGGAAGCAAAGACATTGGTTAGTCTGTATTAATGCACTTAACTAGCTAATTGGCCCGTCATACTTTAGTTAAGTCACGTTAGCTACCACTTTTTAGTCTCGTTTCCGGGTAACCAAAACATGGGGAACACGTTGGAGCTCTCACTTGCCCGTTGGGCTAAATAATGAATGTATGATTTGTCCATTGCTGAGGCTACATGAGAGGTTTGTTGAATTCAAACATTAACTGTTTTATAGGATATTTATTGTGCTATACTGCCCCTCTGCAGTATTGCACCTGGAACACAGGATACGTGCAGCAGCCATCTTGCGTACGCAAAATTAAAATCAAGTATAACGCTGGAAAAAGACCTATTATTCATTACAACAACAGAGTGATGCCAGACAAGGTGACTGATAACTCCTGCCTTAACCTCGTAGCTCCAGTGCAAAACACAGCGAACACGTCTCAGCTGATCCACGACATCTGGATGTAGACACTGTGCACTTTTCCTTTTTGCCTGAACTGTTCCTTTAAACACGTCTCTATTTTTATTGTAAATAGATATGCACATGACAGCAAGATGGAAAGCTGGTGAAATTCCAAAGCGGATCAGGAATCAGAAAGGAATGTGAGTGAATTCCTGACCTCTGGCTCACATTAGTAGGGTAGATGGAGAGAGAGAGAGAGAGAGAGAGAGAGAGAGAGAGAGAGAGAAAGACTAACGCTGATGGAAATAATCAGAACACGTTTCATTCATTAACTGTGTGAGTCAAAAGCAAGAGAAAAACGGCAGGATGATAAACGCTAAATGGATATTAAAAGGGAATGTGTGTGTGTGTGTGTGTTGATCTGCAGGCAAATGCCTACTCATTCTGAATTGACTCCTATTATAGCAGGCATCCAAGCTCACACTTTATGAGACAATTAATAGCACCCAGGTTGCCAGTTTTGCACAACAAAATCACCCTAATGGCCATTCAAAACCATCCCAATTCCAAAACTCAAAATCTGACCTCCCCAAAGCTTGCATTAAACTCCAAAATCATGACTTTTATCGCTAAATATAACATCGTACGATCCTTTTTTTAAAATGTGGAGATATTAGAACCATGCAGTTTGCATATATTTACATATAAATGAGGAATACCTATGACATAACCTATTTCCCTCGCAAAACAATCAATATAATTAATCTAATGTATGCAAAACGTCTAATACCCCAACCCACAGAAAAGAAATCGACCTACAGCAGCAAGTCAGAAATAGCCCAATTCCTCTGAAAAAAACGCAGACCTGGCAACCGTGAATGCCACAGAACATAATTAATGTGAATTAATACTCACAAACTGTGCAACTCACCTGTCTTTCTAACATTTAGCACTAACATTAACCTGTGACTGCTTATACACAGCACGACACATCTATAGCATCTACAGTATTATTACTCCCAGTCATTTGGGCTAAATGTTACTCAGTGCAGTTACTCGTAAACCTTCAATATGCACACTGTGAAATAAGCACATAGTGTAATTACATTATTTAATATAGATGAGATCAGGGCTGTGACGATATACAGGGTGTCTGCGGGTCCTTGGAAGTCTTCATTTGTTTCAAATTATATTGTATGATTTAACGGCCTTAATAAGTATTTCATTTATAAGTAATGAAAAAATGTATGAAGTACAAAAAGATTTTAAAAAATGTAGGAAAAGAATATGAAAATTAGGGGATATAAGGGCCAATAGCGAAGCTAAACAATAGAGAGAATTATATATATATTTTTTTAAAGGTAAGGTAAAGGAAAATGAGGATATAAAAGGCAAAAATATGTGCTAAAAATAAAGAAAAATATGAAATGGATTTTTTTTAAAAGGCCAAAAGATCAAGCTAACCGAAAGTTAAAGCACAAAGAACTGGCTCGAAAGATGAACAAAAAATTGAAACCCATTTGATTATTTTTTACATTAGCACTTCATTATACTGTATTTTTTATTTAATTAGGTTGTTTATTAGCATTTTATTTTACGCTTTTTTGGTTTTGCTTTTTTGTTTATTCAAATTTATATGCTCTTACATTTTAGGCTTTTTAGAATATTCTTAATCTGGTGGTGTTTTGTAGGGGTGTATAATAAATTGAGGCTAATGTTAGCTACCTGCTGTTGAGCTGCACACACAGACAATACGGAGAATAAAAAATTCAACCAAAAGAATAGCAAATAATCTGACTGGTTAAAACCTGTTTCATTATCGACTCTGACAAAAAAAGTTACTTTTAACTTCCTACATTTTCATTTAGACCTTCCAAATATTCATTACAAACCTCAAAGATCACGACACAAATATAATCTGTAGCGTTTCTGTGCATTTTAACTTTATTTATTCACTCTTTTTTAAAGTTACTTTACTGAATAAAAAAGAACCTGACCTCAAGAAAAAAATTGTATGAATTTAAACATGTGAGGGTGATGTGGTTGGATTTCATTCAAATTCTTAAGAAAAAGTATGAATGCTAATGCTAGATCAACTACATTTTGGATGAATTAGATTTTTTTTCAACTGCTTGGATTGTGTAAGTCTCAATTGTAAATAATTTTGAATAAAAGCATCTGCTAAATGAATAACGTGTAAATAAAGAATTTTCTTCTTACCTTGCTCTCTCCTTTCTCGAACATCATCTTGAGGTTGTTGAGCGCGACACTCGGTTTCTCAGAGCTGGACGGAGAGATCACCTCCGTTTCCTTCTTCTGCTCTTCCTCTTCCTTCTCCTCTTCCTCCACCCACTTCTCCTGCTTCGTCTCCATCACTTCCTCCACCTCCTCTTTCTTCTCTTCTGAAGAAGGTCTGAAGCTGCTGAGGCAAGTCGGAGGTCGAGGCTCTGCCAGAGGGACCGGTCTGGACAGGGTTGGCGTGTTCTGATGCTTCTTCTGCTTCGTCTCTATCACTTCCTCCATCTCCTCTTTCTTCTCTTCCTGAATCTTGGCAGGTCTGAAGCTGCTGGAGCGAGTCGGAGGTCGAGGCCCCGCCGGAGGGACCGGTCTGGACAGGCTCGGTGTGTTTTGACGCTTCTCCTCCCAGCGCTTCTTCAACACGCTCAGGTTTCCTGAACGAAATGCCGGCGTCAGGCTCTCCGTGGGCTAAAGAAATATAAATAAACAAATGTGAGATAAAGAAAGAGAGGAAATGCAATAAAGGTTAAAAAAAAAAAAATCTGTTTTTTCAAATTAAATTAAAAAATTAGCAAAGAAATGTGAAAAAATATCAGGGTATCACGCTTGCACTGGAGTCGGGAAATGGGATACACATGCAAGCTCTTTATTTATTCTAAACATAAACTAAACACACACAGGACTTCACGGCAGAAAACACATCAACGTAACACTGAACATTCAAACATGACATTAACAATCAACGACAATCAGGACTGGGACACGAGGGCTTTTTATACAAACACTAATGAGGGGAAAGACAGGAAACAGGTGGATGGACTTGACATAATAGGCAAGGCGGGACTAGACAGACACCACAACAAAGTCCGGTGATCGCACGTGGTGTGCGTCGCTGTGGCAAACGCCATGTGCGGTAAAGCGCATCGCCACAGAGGCGGCGTGCCCGTGACACAGAGCCAATAGAGAAGCTAAACAAAAGAATGATTAAAATACAGTGAGCTAAAGAAAAATGAAGATATAAAAGGCATAACTATGGGCTAAAAATAATAATAAAAAAGTGGGAAAAAAAAGAAAAATATGAAATGGATAAAAAGGCCAAAAGATCAAGCTAACCAAAAGTTAAAACACATAAAAGAATCGAAAAACCCCTTTTATTATTTTTTACGTTAGCACTTAATTATACTGTTATTGTGTTAATGAACATTTATTTATTTTTTAGTTTAGTTTATTTTTAGTTTATTTGAATTGCTCTTCCTGTTTGCCATGTTTTGTATTTTCCACATTCTTTAAGGCACTTAGATTTATATTGGTCATAAATTAAAGGTAAAGTGAAAGCTCAGCTTTTGATGTTTGGCAGCTTCTTGACCTGAGATTAGATAATCAGCAAAAGAAAAGCAGAAAACGTTGGTATTTGTGGAAAAGTAGCAGACAAGACCAGACGAGCGAGAACATTTCTGAACTGCATTCTGGGACACAGATATTTGGACACGGCCGCCTCAGAGAAACTGCCCGATGGCCCGATGCTAATGCTCGCTGTGCGGCGAGCTTACTAAAATATATAGATACGGAAAAGTGGCATTCATAAGACACACAATCACAACAATAACTCTAGACTCATAAACATTCATTGTTGCCTTCAAAGATCTCAGACTTCCCCCTAAAGCATCATTTAAAACCATCAGAAAATATGTCATGTTAAATAATAAATTGTTTAATTAAATTTTAATGCCCAAGAAAACTAGTAAAAATGGATGAGGAACATCTCTACACTTTTACCCTCTTAAAGAATGTGAGGATCTATAAATATGCATGAATATGCACATTTGGAAGCACCCCCATGTCCTTCTGCCATTCCTAATAGCCTAATATCACTAACATCAGCTAACTGCTAGTAAACTAGCTCACATTTGTCACGAGTGGGATTTCAGTATTATAGTCTCGATTTACAGAAATGTTCATTTTCTTACTGATTTAGTTAACAGCAGCCAAACCTGTCAGAATATATAACATTACCATGACAACCACAATCTAGCTAGCTGATTCTGTAGCTTAAAGTTTCTGGTTACAACGTTGTCATCCTCTAATAGTTTGCATATCGGATCTGATAGGTTCAAGTCAACGAACCTGTTTTGTGACATCATTAACTGAACTTGTATGTAGCCCCGCCCTCCGGAGCCAGTTTTATACAGATGTACTGAGAAAGTCTCAGTTTTAAACAAAGACATTAATTTAGCGCCGTGTTAAATTTGACCCAAACACCCAAATCAGCGGAAAAGGATTAATACGTTTAACCGGCTCCATATGAAGCTGTTAGTGGCTAAATAAAGACAAATAAATAACTCAAACACAAGTTTCAGTCACATAACAACTCACTGACATCCTGACTGACTTCCTTTGTTTGACTGCAGTTCGTTCAGCATGTTGTCCTCCTCATCCACACACTAAAAGCGAAATCGTTTGCACCACAGAAATAGGAAATGAAAACTGAACAGAACTACAGAGAAATCCTTCATTAACTCGTTGTACAAAAAAAAGAGACGTGTCCATCTGGCCACAGTTTTGTCCTCATATCTCTCTAACTCAAATGAAGAAGTAAAGAAAGACAGTTGCATTCACACAACAGTTTTGTCGTCTAAAATATAAAGACCCAAGCAAAATGCATTTGTTGGAAATGATTGTAAAGACCTGGACAGATGAAGTGCTTCCTCTCCTCTCTTTCTTCCCTCTCTATCCCTCTCTTTCTCTGCGTCCTCCTCAGTGCAAGCGGTGATAAAAAGTTCCCCAGATGTTGAGTGGGCAGGAAAAGACTCGACGTGTAAGGAGAAACCCCCCGCTGAACCAAAAACAGAGGGAGGGAGAAAAGGAGGGAATGAGGGAGCGGGATGGATAGAGCTGGAGAAAGAGGCTGAAAGAGAGAGAGACAGAGAGCGGTGGCGAAATGAGGACAATGATTGAGGTGAGAGAGAGAGAGAGAGAGAGAGAGGAAGAAGGAGGAAGGGAACTAGTGAGAAAAGTTCAGTGGGAGCTCAAAAGCAGGAAATGAAACGTTTGTGGAGAAAATTAACCCTTTCCTCTCTGACCAGTCCGGCCCTTTAAACCTGATCTCAGCCCAGCTGTAAATAATAAATAGTACAAAACAAATTTACAATGCAGGTTACAGAAGTATTGGATGATACTGAGTAATGTTTTTACCTTTTTGTTCAACTAGTTTAAATCATTTGGGCATATTTTCTGTGTCTTTGTTGCAAGGTCTTAGTACCTCATGGTAATATGTGACATCACATTAGCATTTCAGAGTAATGTTTAATGTCACTTTAGTACCCTTACTAATGTGTGTCATCACATTAGTATTTCAGAGTAATGTGTGACGTCACTTTAGTACTTTAGAGTAATGTCTGATGTCACATTAGTACCCCAGAATAACGTTTGATGTCACTTTAGTACCTCAGAGTAATGTCCGACGTCACATTAGTATCTTTGAGTAATGTGTGACATCACTTCAGTGCCTCAGAGTAATGTTTAATGTCACATTCGTACCTTGGAGTAACATTTGAAGTCACATTAGTATTTCAGAGTAATCTGTGACGTCACTTTCGTACAAATGACATGTCTAAAGCTGTACTCAATAATGCTATCTTTCAGATTACTTAAAAGAGTATAATATTATCTGATTACTTTTGAATGACTGCTGATGTAACTGGCTTATTTGGTTTCATATTCCTCTGTGTAGAATAATCTTGTAATTAATAAAAGTACAAAAATAAAGAGTACTTTAAAACCCCAGTGACTCCTTTCATTACTAAAACACCCAATCATAAAGCTCTTTTTTACACTGTTAAACAGAACAAAAGAAACCCAACATTGTGATGAGTGGGTAACTCACCGTATCACACTGACATTACATCATATCCTTCAACATCAGGGAGCCACGAGGACACACCCATTATTTAGTCCACCTGTCAGAACCTCATGTAATTCAAATAATTACAGTTACGCAGATGTCCCTTCAGTTTATGGGCACACTCAGTAGATCCTACGCATCTCCAGAATTATTGGCACCCTTCATTAAAACGAGCAAAAACAAATATATCAAATTAATCATTTTAATATTCCAGGGAATGGTCAAAAGCAACAAGGATGACAACTTGTTTGTATTTACTTTTAAATATTCAAAACGGTTTCCAAAATTGTTGCCAAATATGTATTAATTTTTTTGAGAGAAAGACCGACTATTCTTATAAGAATGTTTTTTGTTAGAGGAGAGCTATGTAGTTTCCTCTAAAGTATGTTTAAGAGGAAAATCTGAATCATTGTGTGCAATGTTTATTTCATACAATTATTTTTGTTGAGCCCTTCTGTTGAAGGGTGCCAATAATTCTGGAGATGACTGTAATAAACAATGGCTCATTGACGTCAAGCTGCAATCAAGTAATCCATATAAAAATCAACCGTAATCTGATTACAGATTATTTCAAATGGACCCAACTCTGATTACGATGGCCTGATTTCTACATAATTAGATTATGTAATTCTGTAAACATGTAGTTCGTTACTAAGCAACACTGCTAATGTTTTGACAGGCAGTTATTCTTTGGAGCATCTCTTTTCCCTCATTTTTCATTTTCTTACTGTAAACCCCTTTTGCTATTATTATATTTGACTAATGGACAGCAGAAGTTTGTGTTAATGTTTAATTATAGCAAAAATCTGTAAATTAACATTCATTCAACAGGAGGTAGAAAATCTGCCGTGAGGAAAAGACACGAGATACGGAAAAGTTCATCTGACAGTCAAAAGTAGTGAGTAACTATTAAAGAGGAAGTACTGAAAAAGCAAAAAAGAAGAAGAGAACTAAGTTAACAAAAGAAAATAAAGTACACTATGTCCTCATGACTGTATTTATTGATTTATTGATTTATAATAATCAATGATTATTGATTCCTCATTTACTGATTCACCCCAGAATAACATTTGATATCACAATAATACCTCAGAGTAATGTTTAATGTCACATCCATACCGTAGAATAACATTTAACGTCACATTACTACCTCAGAGTAACGTTTGACACCACATTAGTACATCAGAGTAATGTTGAACGTCACATTAGTACCCCAGAATATCACAGTAATGTGTGACATCACATTAGTAACTCAGAGTAATGTTTAATAATGCATTAGTGTTTAGAGTAATGTTTAATAACACATTAGTAACTCAGAGTAATGTTTAAGAACGCATTAGTACCTCAGTAATGTGTGACCTCACTTTAGTACAACAGAGTAATTTTTTAATAACACATTAGTATTTAGAGTAATGTTTAATAACACATTAGTATTTAGAGTAATTTTTTAATAACACATTAGTATTTAGAGTAAGGTTTAATAGCGCATTAGTATTTCAGAGTAATGTGTGACGTCACTTTAGTACCTCAGTAATCCAGCTAATGATTACAAATGACATGTCTAAAGCTGTACTCAATAATGCCATCTTTCAGATTACTTAAATGACTTACTTTTGAATGACTGCTGATTTAACTGGTTTATTTGATTTAATAAACTTTTGTGTAGAATAATCTTGTAATTCATAAAAGAGGAAGTACAGAAAAAGCACAAAAGAAGAAGAGAACTAAGTTAACAAAAGAAAAGAAAGTACAGTATGTCCTCATGACTATTTACTGATTCCTCATTTACTGATTCACTCATTTTATTTTCTAAAGTTAGCATCGTATTAAAACAAGGCTGCTAAACGCTAAACTCTAAATACACATTACAAATCACAGATATGATTATTTTTATTGTACTTTTTGGGATGAACTTGGGATGAAGAAAAGTTATGTGTGAACACAAACTTACCGTTTTTTTCTTGTCGGCATTTGCTTCCTCTGCAGCCTTCTGATATCTGAAAGCAAAAAATAACCATCACTTCAAAATCGATCAGGCATTTATAACGTTTTGAATGTTTTAGGAACAGAATCAGTTTTTTAATTCACAAAAAATACAAAGTGTAAAAGTTTAATTGTATAAGTACATTTCCTCTTGGTGCAGGTGTCCACAGTAATGCATAATTAATCTATCTATTTCTTTATTTACACTTATTTTTTTAGTTTTTGCTTGCTCTGTAAAGCGACCTTGGGGTTGAGAAAGGCGCTATACAAATTGAATGTATTATTATTATTATTATTAAAAGAATAAAGATAAAAGGTATGTTTTGTTATGTACAGTTACATTAACAATAACAGCGTTATGTACAGTGGGTAACACTTTAGTCGAAGGCTTTCTATATAACAACTTCATAACACATGCATAAGCATTAAATTACATTTTCATCAAACTTTGCATGAGTATATTTGAACAGCTAATGTTCGAAATGTAAAATGTATCACCACTTAAAGTCGACAGCATCAGAGTCTTAATAGAACTGGTATATGTGGTTATTCACTAAGTTCCTGGCTTATAAGCTCAGCATTACTGAGCACTGAGGCTTCATAACAGCGTTAGACATCCTTTATGAAGCGGAAAAACATACAGTAACACTGATGAACTTCAGAAACGCTTCATCAAGGTAGAATTGAAATGAATTAAATTAAATTGAAGTGAGGAAAAACAAACAGCATCAAGGACAACAGTTCTACAGTGAAACTTTATACTGTATATGTGTCAGCCTACATACAGAAATAACATCAGTCTCATGTCATTTTGCGAATACAGACGTACCCCGTTTATATATTTAAGCTCAAAAAACGTCACATGACTTTGGTGGAAATGAATTTAACCCGTTAAACACACTTCTGGATCGGCTTTTTCAATGCTTAAAAGTGTGGTAATGCCTTTGTAGGCCTTTTGTATGTCTAAATGATAAATGTCAAGACGTTGCTGATTTCTTCAATATGCTATTCATGTGTTCAGCCCATTACTCTGTAAATAATGCATGATTATACATTATTCAGTGCTTATATATGTTTTCTGAAGTAGCTATGTCAAAAAGCTTTCAAATAACGTGTTACCTTTATGAGTTTATTATGTGTGTAAGATTAAATGCCACATAATAGATGCATAATAGATGACATTTAGAGCCATTATGTAACCGGTCTCAAAGGAAGGATTTATATGAAGAGGAAGGAGGAAGGAAGGACATATTTGCATATTAGATGTAATTAACCCAGGGTGTGTACAGATACATAAAAATCCTAAAAATGTTTGCATTTTAAAGTGGTTTAAAATGTGCTTCATTTTGATAAAAGACCGGAGAATGTGACGTTTTTTTCAGCTTAAATGTTGATCTGTGTTTCTGTAAACAGGCTGATTATCCACCTTGGAAAAATTCTTAAATTTCACTTCATTAAACCTGTACAAACCCTGTTTATCATTAAAGGCGGAAATGTTTCTGGGAATAAAGCATGAAATAAATGACTTGTAAGTCAGTCCTCAGTGTAAAACCTAAACTTCCTCTAGTGGGCAAAGACTGAGATGTACTTTCTGCAATTTCACATACCGTCCATCAGGGGGCAGTAGACAACAGGATATTTCCATTACAATCTATGGTTATTTCACAAACTTGATAACCAGATTGAAAACTGGTTTCACAAGTCATGTCCAAAGAGTGGTGATAAAAACAGAACAGGACAAACTGGTTGGTTTAAAACGTCCTCGGGACACTTAACACGCCTCAAGACAAAATAACAGCACTTACAATAATCAGTGAACTTCAAAACACTGTGAATCCAGCGACCCAGCCCAGTGCTAACACACACACACACACACACACACACACTCACACACACACACACACATACACACACACACTCACACTCACTCACACACACACACACACACACTACACTCACCCGCTGGAGTCTAAAGCACACACACACACACACACACACACACACACACACACTACACTCACCCGCTGGAGTCTAAAGCACACACACACACACACACACACACTACACTTATCTGCTGGAGTCTAAAGCACACACACACACACACACACACACCTGCTAACTGCTTTCCATGTGATATTGTAAAATTATTAATAAAAATACAAATATTTGAAAGTATTTACTGGTGTATTATGAAGGAACTGGATATTCTTCCCTAAAACACGACTCCACATTCTGACATTTATCATGTTTTTTATGTAATGTGTGTTTTATGAAGCTGAATTAATCAGTTAGCAAGCCAAAGTTAATTTCAATACTGTTAACATCGTTAATAGTAAATCGTTAATTTAAACCTGTCTAATCAATAAACTAGTTTTGTATTTTTACACACACACACATTTTACTTACATTTAAATATGCTCTTGGTTTACATGCTTTTGTATTATATATATATATATATATATAATAATGTAATGTATTATTATATTGTACTTATTTTCCTGGCAACGCTTTACATTAAGGTTCTCCTAATCAGAGGTGGAAAAAGTACAGAAAAATTCCAAATGAATTACAAGCAGAAGTCAAAATTGTTCTTGAGTGAAAGTTAAAAAGTATTTTCAAGCATTTAAATGTAAAAAGTAAAAATGATTTTAACTGAAATTTGTATTCAGGACTTTTTTTCTTTAACATGCTCTCACACTAATTCAAATTCATAACAATTTACACGACTTAATTTGTATGAAGGTTAAGGTGAGGGCTAGGGGCGGGTCAGCATGCATACCTTGCTCATGACTTCATTCGTATAAAATTAAACAAAATCGTATAAAATTATTAAATTAAACAAAATCCAGCAACATTTTTCCTGTTAGCTTTATGAAGAGTGAGTGAGACTAAAAGGCAAAGTGTAAAAAAGATGATTGGTTTTTGGTAACCATACAAATTGCTATGTACAGTTATTAAATGAAGTTAAAATGCACAGAAACACGATTGAAGATGTGAGAAGTAAAAAGTGTGACGTTTTTAATGGAAATGTAATTGTACAATTAAAAGTAAATCTATTAAATCATTAATTATACGCAGGTAAAGTACAAATCCCCCAAAATGATACTTAAGTATAGTAACAAAGTGCAATTACAAGTACTTTACATCTCTACACTTAATTAACATGTTTTTGACATTTATTATTTGAATATATAAATTCTGAAAGACTTAATTGTAACAGTCATTAACACTTATATTACTTGTAAACTGATATGTAAACTAAATAATGAACAGCCGCATTAAACAATATTTATTCCATCCATGACTAAAAATAAGAGTATCAATATTTACGAATACTGTTGTAATGTAATTAATGTGGACATATTTTTAGTCCTGAATGGAATAAACATGAGTTTACATTTGTTTAAACTTTGCTCCGTGTCAAATTTAAACTAAAGACAGTAACACACTTCCTAAATAAAACCTGTTCCAACTTCATAAAGCATCCAACAGAGGGCAGTAAATAATGGATCATTTACAAAAATAACCAAAATAGTGAGGTTTTAGGATGAGGGGTTGGGAAATGTATTTTTAGAAGAAAATGTAATGATCTGAACACATTAAAGCTGCAGTAGGTCAAAGTCGTGAGCAGGCCAGCAAGCAGGAAATTCTTAAATAATAAGGATTAAGTGAGTTAAATATATGTATTTATATATTAAATGTATAAATAACTCATAATTGATTCAATAAAACCAGTCCTCGTTTGTGCACTCAGACTTTTGGACTCATATTTTTAGCGACTGTGACTCACTTGGAGAAGCGCTCGGCGATGGCGTTGTGTTTTCCTCGAGTGCTGACGAGTGAGAGTTCCCTCGCCGTGATGCGTAATGACTGAGACCCCCACTGCTTCCTGCTGAACGGCTCCGACTCCATCCTCACACTCTGAGGGAGAGGAAAGGCAGAAATGTCAGTGACGACGTATAAAAAAAACAAAAAACATGTTTAATCTATTTGGGTAGTATTTCTGGAATTTTCTGCAAAACTGTTCTCGTGCTTATTTCTGTTTTCATATGTCTCGTATTAGCATGCAAGCTTTGGGTTATTGAAAAGCATTATATAAGAAAAATAAATCATTATAAGTTTTATCCGCACACAACACGCTCTAACTGAGAAGAAAAAAAGATCAGTGACAACATATGACATGTTTCAAGCATCTGAACTGCAGTTCTTTAGGTCTCCAGATATGGTAATGTAACAGTGCGGTATTCTGTACACTTCAGTATTACCTATACTTCAGTATTCCGTACACTTCAGCGTTCCCTACACTTCACTAGACCATACACTTCAGTATTCCCTACACTACAGTATTCCGTACACGTCAATATTCCCTACACTTCAGTATTCCCTACACTTCAGTATTCTGTACACTTCAGTATTCCCTACACTTCAGTATTCTGTACACTTCAGTATTCCCTACACTTCAGTATTCCCTACACTTCAGTATTCTGTACCAAAAAATGGTTCTGCAATGGAACCTTTTTTTGTCATTTTTATTTTTTAAAGGTGTAACTAGGAACCTTGTGTGAGTGACGTGCTAATAATATTGTGGAGCAAGCCATTATTACAGCAGATGTTTTTAGAACATTGCAGGAACGTTATATTGTAATGTTATAGCCTAACCTGCTTATAACC
Source organism: Olivaichthys viedmensis (assembly GCA_028565825.1). Classification (NCBI taxonomy): domain Eukaryota; kingdom Metazoa; phylum Chordata; class Actinopteri; order Siluriformes; family Diplomystidae; genus Olivaichthys; species Olivaichthys viedmensis. The sequence continues at coordinate 19,355 of JAOUQW010028913.1, forward strand.
TGTCAAATACTTTACTGAACGTTCTGGTAACGTTCTCTGTTAGGTGGAATAGCAGAACCATTTTTTGTTTCCTTTTTTTTTTTGGTGCCACAAAGAACAAAAAAATAATTCCCACCATAAATGTTAGCATTATGTGCAAGGATCTTTGTAGTGTAAAATTATTATTCAGTTTATTGTGGCAACAACAAAAAATGGCTAAAGAATCATGGATCAAAAGGTTCTTTAGGGAACCAAAAATGCCTCTTTAGTGAACAGAAAATGGTTCTTCTATTAGTGAACAGAAAACAGTTCTTCCATGGCAAAGAACCTTATCTGGCACCTTTATTTTTAAGAGTGTAGACGAAAACTAACATTACGGAAAATTTTGTGTTAATGTTCCTACAACTAAAAATGGAACATGAACCAAATGTTTCTAGAACCTTAACGTTCAGAAAACGTTCTGCCAACCTAAACTTGTTAGCTGAGCACACAGCTTCCTGTGCGGATAAAATGCAGGTTAAACACATTCACATAACACCTGAAGTGACTCCAGCACTCATTCTGGATGAATTCATCATTAATTAGCTGACTTCTGACTTCTGACCTCGGCTCATTGAGGTGGGAGAGTAAATTAGTGGAAACTCGAACCCCCCTGAGGACTGAGCTAAAAAACTCTGGACTAGCCGTGCATGAAGCCATGCAAACACACAACACACACCTTTGCGTTCAGAGAGTCAAATTAGACCCTGAACAGCAGGTGAAAACGGCCGTCAGAGGATTGGCTTACACAAAGTGTCCCACTTCCTGCTGGCTCTACACGACACGAGTAACAAAATCCTCATTCTCTCAAAACACTATTTAGAAGAATATGAAGTATATTATAGTATATTATGTACCTGTCCTCATAGAAGGGTTTTTCTTCATTTGTACTATTTTAGAATAATAATGAAGGCATTAGCACTATGAAATAACACATATTAACAGTGTTCCTGATGAAGCTTTGCACACTCTCGCCATCTTCTCTCCACTTTGCCTCATTCAATGATCGTGAATTTATTTAAAACAAGGTTTTAAATGATACTCATTGGGTTTCCTAATATTGGTAACAGGGTTAATAATGTGTCTTTACAGTCTGAGCTGAGGAAAATCTCGTTTTCTAAAGGTGTAACATCTCTTTTCTTTGGATACAAAGCAGTAAACACTGAAGGAACAAGTCCATTTTTGAACACCATTGGTCCCTACCCTTTTCATAGTTACTTATAAATGTGTAGATGTGTAATATTTTTACTCATTGTAAGCGGCTCTGGGCTATTAAAAAGCATTATTAGTATTAGTAGTATTGATATTATTATTATTAGTAGTAGTAGTAATATTAGTAGTATTGATATTATTATTATTATTAGTAGTAGTAATATTAGTAGTATTGATATTATTATTATTAGGAGTAGTAGTAGTCGTAGTATTGATATTATTAGTAGTATTATTAATAATATTGGTATTAGTAGTATTGGTATTATTACTATTATTATTAGTAGTAGTAGTAGCATTGATATTATTATTATTAGTAGTAGTAGTATTGATATTATTCCATCATTGGAGTACCAGTGTTAATGGAATGTGGTTATTAACCTTGTTGTTAAAAAATAAACAGCTATTCTCATTCTTGGACTCCACTAGCAGGAACAAATTTTATTTCATCAGTTATTAATCACTAATACAATTTTTTTATTGTATACAAAATAAAAGTATAGTTCTGTGTGTTCTTGATGGATGGGGAAGGGGGGGTCAATACATTGTGCAGTCAGTCACTGTACACCTACAAAGTGACCTCTATGGTAGATGGAGCTGATAGAATGGCCAACAGGATGTTCAGATAGATTTCAGTGTCACGGGAGGATTTCACACACAGCAAACCAATGGATTTGTCTCAGATCCGGTTCAAAAGAAAACGATTCGTTCCCGACACGGACATCACTCCATTAAAGTTACTTTACAAAAAAAAGAAAAAAAGAACCTGATCTCATGAAAAAATTGTACGAATTTTAACAAGCAAGGGTGATGTGACTGGATTTCATGAGAATTCATATGAATTAGGTCGTAAGAAAAGGTATGAACACTAACTCCGTCCATAACCACGCCCCTAACCCTAACCTTTGTAACTTTTTGAGCCATGTAAATACTTACGGATTCCTGACTTCTTATTTCAGTTAAAATAATTTCATTTTATTTTGAAATACTTGAGTATGTTTAAGTGTGGACACTTTTTAACTTTTACTTAAGTATTATTTTGACTTCCACTTTCACTTTTCGGTACTTTTCGGTACTTTTCTGTACCTTTTCCCCCCCCTGTTTATAGTATTGTATTGTTTTACTGCACCTTGTTATGTAAGATTTAGGCATTGTAAGGTGTCGAGTCGTCTTGTTATCCCTGTTCTGTCTCTTTTTATTCTGTAACCGGCTCGGCTGGAATGAGGATGAATTCCAGTGCACTCGGTTCACTTGCCTGATAAAACAATGTTGACAGCTCTGAATGCAGGACTGAGACGTCTATAAAAAAACAATACTTTACTGTGTTTTTTTCATGAATCCCCGTCAAACTGTTGTGCAGTCAGCAGTCTTTCATCTCAGAGTTAATGAAAGGGTATCACTAAAGTATGCATGTCTATAAATCACAGAGCACTGCAGGAAATGACCTGTTGAGCGGATTACGCCGTCGTCTCTTCCTAAAGGACGTCTGGATGATCAAACAGTTTACGAAACTCTGTATGAACAGCTGTTAAAAACTTCGGTGACAAAACCTCGACACCCACGACATGCAAAAACTTCTGTATAAAACTGAATGGGGGGCGGGGCTATGTATGAACTCAGTTTGTGATGTCACTAAATAAGCTCCACACCCTTCACATCTGAGATTAGAGGATGACGATGTAATATCCGTAAACTTTTAGCCGCAGAACCAGCTAGCTAGATTATGTAGTGAATGTTAGTAATGAACAGATGGTGGTTGTCATGGTAACGCTGAAATATATTCTGACAATAAAACAGTGAGAAAATGACAATGTAAATAGTTTACTAGCAGTTTGCTAACCGGCTAGCTAAGTTAGCTAATGTTCGGGATATTGAGCTACATGAGGGCGTTTCCTAATTTGCATATTCATTAATGTCGGCCTTTTTTATTAGGGTAAAATGTATAGAGATGTTCGTCGGCCACTTTTGAGTCGTTTCTTGGGCTTTGAAAAAACATAAAATCATTTATTATTCCACACAGATTTCTTTTAATGGTTTAAAATTTTGGGAATTATGGGATTGCCTCCTCTGAGACATATCACGCTACCATCAAATTCCAAAATATGGTTCCTTAGAAGTAAACTGTTTTTACGCTGATTTCTGAATGGGACTAACATTATCAAAATGTTGCCTACCTAGGGAACCTCCTCCTGAAGAAAACTCAAGAAGAGTGACTGTGTTTATTGGCAACCTCCAATGACATCATTACCCAGCACGCTCAAACACCTGTTTACAGTGATTACATCACTGGTTTATCACATATTAATCACAATAAAATGGGTCGTCATCCGTCATTTGTTGAGTTTTACCTTCTGTGTGAGTGAAACAGTCATGTCTAAAAGTCTGAGTCACCTACCAAGGATGGTTTTTATTTCATCAGATATCAAACACGAACATCATTCTGTCATATTTTCTGAAATAAAACTCCATCATTCTTCACTAATATAAGTAAAAACAGTGTTTTCTAATTGACTAAAAGAAAAAACTGTATAAATTCAAACCAACAAGGCTGATGTGGCTGCTTTTGTTCAATTGAACATTATGAACACTAGCCCCGCCATAATCATAACCTTAACCTTTCTATTTTTTCAAATAAAAATGAGAAAGAACTGTCTGAAATATCAACATTTCTCTCAGATGTGGTGGTAAAGATTTCGTACGTCTAAAATTACGCTGTTATTACACTTAGCATCGACCGCTAACTGAACTTTCTGGTTCTGCCTTATTGAGAAACGTCAATGTTGTGACACAACCCGTGAACTAGCCTCTAAATTGATCTTTAACCTTCTTTTCATACGACTTGAGTAGGCGTAAGACCATGTTGAGAAAATGCATAACAAATAGATTTCAGTTTCAAAGTCCTGCTTATGATGTTTAAAGCTCTAAATGGTGTTAGCGCCGGCGTATCTTATTGATCTTCTGAAGCAGTACAGCCCATCAAGAGCTCTTCAATCAGCTGAGGTAGGTCTACTGTTAATCCCGAGCATCACTCACAGCTCAGCCGGTGGAACATGTTGTTCTTACATCACCCCTAAACTCTGGAACAGTGCTCCAGAGAACGTTAGGAACGCTCTATAGCTCTATAGGTGCTTTTAAATCCA
>JAOUQW010028914.1:0-10398 GCA_028565825.1 Olivaichthys viedmensis
ATATATATATACACACACATACATACACACACAGTGCAACAGACACTATGATTAGCTTAGCAACTTTCAGAGTACAACAAACTAATTTATAACATTATAGAAATAACATACAGAAATGAAAAAAACATGACAGGACAGGGTTAAACCTGAGCACCGTCTTATTTTATGACCATTAAAATGATTCAATCTCGTTACGGGGAAGCCTCTCATCCCTCCATTTATGATTTTTTTCTCTTTAGGTCATTCTGCTACAAGCCCCTTTTAAACATCTTTGTAGCAGCGAGCCAGAATATGAACTGTGTGTGTGTGTGTGTGTGTGTGAGAGAGAATGTTTTTTAATCAAGGCCACTGAGACACAAGGCTTATCTGTCTGTCAAAGTCTGAACGCCTGATAGCAAAGTGTGAGATGCTTACGCTCGGATATCTATAGCCTCTCTCTCTCACACACACACACACACACGCGCACACACGCACACACACGCACACACACACACACACAACTCAGTACATTGTGTGTGGTGTGTGTGGACGTCCATGTTGTGTGTGTGGAAAGGAGGTGATTTGTCTCTGCAGGAGGTGAATGAGCTTTCTGTAGGAAGCTTATTGTACTCTATACAGGAAGTGTGCCGGAGCGCGTGCACACACACACACACACACACAGGAAATCCCCTAGAATCTTGCACTCCATAAAATGTAAAAAGCACTCGACACATTTACAAAATCACTCCCTATTTTTGGACATCCCACACACACACACACACACACAAACACAAACACACACACACACACACACACACACACACACACACAGAGCTGTTTTAAGCCCAACAGGATTTTCCATTCAGAGATGGCAAAGAGATTAATGACAAAATGCTGGAGTATTTCTCTCTTTTCTCTTTTTCACTCTCGGGTTAAAACGAGGTACCAAGTTTAGCCTCGAAATAGCACGGCGGAACTCACGCTCGCACACACACCCAACTAGAATAAGGCTACGAATATCTTAACGGTAACAGGATGAAGACGCTTTCCACAAGCAGAATTGCCACCAGCACGAGATGGGGAAAAAGAAATAAATTTAAAAAAAGAACGAAAGAAACCAAACAGACATCTAGGCGTCATACGACTCGGGATTTCCTGGCCTTTAAAATAAACAAATTTAAAAATGTCCGTAGGGAATTAATCAATCGCTCCTCAACTTGGTGGCAAAATAAATCAGAAAAGAAAAAGCTTTGCAAGTTACGAACAACAGAAATGACTTGAATTAAGTGAATTGTTTTCATGAGAAAAAGGTCAGGATAAAATATGGAAACAGCACTAGATCTAGATCTCTCATACCCAGCCTACATCATCAGGAGACCCCCACACACACACACACACACACACACACACACACACACACACACACACACAGTCGTAGGCAAACGCAAAATACTACTAATTTAAATAACCAAAAAGTAGGTCAGCCATGACTGCTGGTAAGTGCCTCCTGTATCACACACCGTATAAACCCACATATACAGTAGTTTATCCCTGACCAATACAAAATCACTTTATTAAACAAGACTAAACACACACGTACAAACACAAACACACACAATATAACATGCACTACAAAGGATGCTGAAACTAAACCCCACTGCACAACACGCACAGAACCGGTTCTCTGTAAACAGCTGCCCCTCCCTTTATCTCCAGTTCCTCATTCAGCTCTTGGAAAGAAGAAAACACGACCGGTGTCCCTGATCGTTGCATAAATACAGCACCATTACGCACAAAACACTCACCACTGCTGATACGCACGTCGGCTTTTCTTTTTTTTTGGTTTTTTCTCTTTCTCTGCTTTACCAGGTTTCAGATCATGAGTGTGTGAAGGTTTCTGCGTCCGTCTCCGTTCCTGTGTGCAGCTACAGAGATGCTCGGCTCACCCGCTGCCGACAGCCTCCACCATTTTGTAGTCATGTGACCCTTCTCTGGCACCAAATTAGAGCCCGAGGCTGCAGGAAGGTCAGCTCGAACAGGACAGAGATTTACTGTGCAGCCAAAGGAGGCAGGACAGGTGAAGAGAAAAGGAGACAATTTGTGTAAATAAGGGAGGAGCAGTGAGCCCGAGTCTGACTGCACAGGTGAAAAGAGAGAGAATAAGCCTGAATAATATTATATATGTAGATGACTGTCTAAGCTAAAGAAGGGGGGAGGGTTCTGATTGCACAGCTGATTGTAGGAATAAAGGGATCGCATTTGTGCTGCGCCACTGAGCTCTATAGCCACATGGGGTTACTGGATGAATGGAATTTGATTCAACTGAAATAAACCTACATTTATTTTTTTATTGATTTAATTCCACTTTAAAACCTGAAATACAATTTCAAATAAAAAGCAAAACTAGTCAGATGAACAAAAATCCAAATCCTTGTGGCCTTACATGCCATACAGTCTTACATACAAATTCAAATGGTGGAATCCAAATTCAACTTGATAGACAGTTTTGAAATAAAGCATTAAAAAAAATAATTTATCCAAATCCTGCACTCTTAGTGAAAACATGTTACATGAAGAAACCTTGAAGGTTCTTTGGTTTGTCCCTCTGGGGGAAACCGTTAAAGGTTTGTTGTAGAACCATACAACTGAGTGTTTCCTTATCAGAAAGGGTTTCAAGTAGAACCCTTTTATGAAGCTTAGAACTCAACTATTTAAAGAACCCTTGAAGGGTGCTTTTTGTCTAAGAGTGAAAAACACAAATATCATTCAGTAGAACGTTTAGTGTAGCTGCATTGTGTTTTCATTAGCAAACATTTAAAAAATTTAAAAAGGAATGTTCCCCGATTTTGTTGCCTTCATTTTGATTGGTTTATAACTTGGAGTATAATGCAATCCATTAATGGTTTGTTGTTTCATGGCAACTTGTAAATTAGCAAATTAAACACTCGTTTCATTCGGTTTAATTGGTAAGCGTGAAAAGAAAGTACAATTCACCCACAACCTTATCACGTTCTATCTGTTCTGTTACAAACCGTCACACCAGAACACAAACGATGCCCGTTTCAGCCGTGTCATTAACGTAACCTGTGATCTTCTATATATACACACTAATCTAACAATGAACATTATAACGTTATTCACTGCACTGTTCCTTAGAACCAATTCATGTGAAGGAACGTGAAGGAAAGTTCGGTGGTGTGTTGAGTTCAGTGCTCACCTTTTTAAACCCAGATTCTTGTTGGACAACCAGGAAGTAAAGGCTCCTGGCTGACCTTTCTCCGATGGTCCAAAAGTCATCACCATGACAACATCGCTACACCTAAAAAAAACAGCCAAGCGAGAACAGAGGTGACCAATCACAACACAAACACACAGGAGCCCAGCACGCTGTCACAGGCCAGTGTCATTGGAGTAAACTGAAACTAAAATGAACTTAAACTGCTACAGATAAATACATTTTCATATACTGAAATAAAAAATGGTTTTCTGGTCAACTGGAGCAGAAAGTGAAACGAAAACATGTATAATTACCATTAAAACTGCAATAATGAAAACGGTGAGCGAGATTTTCATTTTGCAAAGTGAATAAGCCTTAGGATTGAAGAGAGGTTGTTCATTTGTTCCCTGCATCCCTGCATGAACTCGCAACACAAATAGATCTAATAAATAACAAACAGGAAGATGTACACCGTAAAACAGTGACTAACTGCCCTCGCCATACTACAACAAACAGTGGAAATAAATGTAGATTTATTTAGTTGATTTTTTTTTTTTTTTATTCATTCTATAACATTTCTGGCAGGTCTGTTGGATTTCATTTTAACATTTCAAACAGTCACCTCCGGAGAAGATTAAAGTTGCAGTGTGAATTTGTTTTTTAGGGTTAAACCTATAATATACAAAAATATACAAATTGTTGGCACCCTTCAAAAGAATGGGCAAAAATGATTGTATAAAATAAACATTACACACAATAATTCAAATTTTCCACTCAAACAATTGGAGGAACTACTTACCTTTCCTCTAACAAAAATCAACTTTTAAAAACAATAGTATTTTCTTTAAAAAAAACAAACATTTTTTTATACGGACAATTCCTCCATGTTTCGCCGTGTTCTGCATGAAGGAGTGGTTTAAAATCCCTTTACAAGTGTCTCCAACCTTCTTAGACATTACAGGAATATATATTAGATATATTATAGCAAGATATATCTATATATGCACACACATATTTATACATATTATACATATATTTGCATATATTGAACTACGTCATGTGTCAGGTCTACAATAAAACAGGTTTGGCCTCTATATTTTGCCATGTCTACACAACTATGAAGATAAAATAAGAGTACTTAAAACATGATGTCAAAATACACCTTATTCAAAACCCTATAGCAGCCTATTTTGGGGGGGAAAAAAAGACCTTCAGAATTTTATGTTTTGCACATATCTATGTTTTATGCTGTTATTTCTCGTTCTAACCAACCCACAATGCTCCTCGGTTGTCGCATCAGACGTGCTTATTACTGTTCGATAAATTGCACATAAACCGTTCAGATCGTATCAGACTTGATGGGATTTATTACAGAGGATATATGTAATGTCTTTGTATTGAAATTTCACAGCATTTGAATGAACCGTGTGCAACGGAGTAAGAAATAAAAAACGTTACAAACCTGCCATATCTCACCTACCTGTTATCTCCATCTATATGTTAGCTACATAACTAGCCAGGCAAAAAAAAATAAAAAATAAAATAAATAACACTTAAATGTCCATCTGTGTTCAGCGGCAAGTGTCATTTGCTTGGACGTAGTTTACAAAAGCATCATTGTGGATGCTGATTTTTGGTCCAACCAAAAGCTAATTCTAGAAATCCAGTCATTGCAGGCATTGCTGTAGGCTTAAGTTTCTAGAACTGGGATCAGGTGTGTAACAGACAAATGCACTGCTGCTCTCCTTTTCCATCTTTCTTTAACCATCCCATCATGCAGGTGCACGTCTTCAGAGAGAGGGGCTTTGGAGAGAGGTACTGGATGGTGTGGAATTGAAGGGAACGAATGAAGTCTGGCAGAAGTTAGCAAGAACTGCTAACATCGCTTACAAAGGCTTTAAAAGTATAAAACTCTGAAATCATAATGTTTGGTGAAGATATTTTGATTGAATACATTTCACACACAGGACATTGTAATATTTAGTGAAGTTCTCCCCACGTTCGGGCAGCTGCAATAAAATATCTGCTCAGACGAGAATCTCCAGGCTCTGTAAACGGGAGAAATAACAAATGATGTGGACCACCAACATCCAACCAATTATAGGACAAGGAGATGTCTCTACTTGCTCGTCAATCACATTCAGGCATTCTGGTCTAGGCAGCACACGTGCATCTGTTTTTTTAGAGCGTGGCTTTGAAAAGAACACAGAAGGGAGCGGCTGTATTTGTTTGAATTTTGAGTTTCAAAAGCTTCCACCAACGCCCACTAAAAATCACAGACTGTACCTCTAAAATGGAAAGTAGGTATGTGTTTATCTTGGCACACCTTTGAATCCAAGGTTCTTCTTGGATGATCAGGTTGTGTCTCGCTAATCACTCAAACTGCAGCTTTCTGGTCTAAAGGTCATCACTATGGCAAATGTGATCACACCCAAGTGAACAGCAAACCAGAAGCAGAGGTTAGAAACGAAAGCATACATGACGTACAGCACATAGAAAGTTGTCGACTCTTGTTTCAAACTGAGGGAACTGCTTAATAAAAAATAAAATTTAAAAATTTAAAAAGTCATACCAGAAATTTGACATAACATTTCAAATTTGTGAAATGAAACAACACAAAACACTCCGTAACAGCACGAAGGCGTAAACAGGAAAACGAGGCCACTATGAATGATCCTAACTACCAAAACCTCTGAAAAGTGGTATCCAGTACAAGCCATCAAACCTCTGCCTCTGCCTCATTTCCTCAATAAATGAGTTACTAAAGATTTCGTATAGACATAGTAACTTTAAAATATAGGTCGATATATGTATATACTGGAAAAGCTTCAAAGTGTGTGCAAACAGATGGGACATTTAAAATGTACAGCATTTACAATTTAGTTTAATGCCTGTTCTACAGAATAACAAATTACAAAAAAAAATTTTTTTAAACAAAAACAAAAATTGATGTCTGCCTCTGGATAACCCTTTTGTACCTCTTGGGCTGAAGAACATGTTTTATTATTGCACCCATGAGTTGGACTCTGAGCATTGGACTCAAGACTGGATACTGTCTGCTATGGATTTTGTGTTTTAATCGCAATAAGAACAAAGATGGTATAACTATACGTACCTGATTTAACAGCCCTAAACTGATTCAGGGAACTTAAAAAATTTATAAAAAATAAAAAATAGTAATTTGCTCCAGTGTCTCCTTATTTCTATAATACTATGACTATCGACAGTTAAAATGCTGAGGCCACTGCAAACAGCACCATGATGTTAGAACTCGTCGCTTTTGTTCCAAACCTGTCTATTTCTCAACAACACAGAAATCCAGAGTGCCTGAACAATTTGTCATTGGTCGGCCGACCCAAATACAATGTTGCCACTTACTGGACAGATTCTGAACTACAATAGAGAACATGCTTATATCATTTATATAAGATCTATGGGTTAAAACATACTGTCTAGGCTTAACCCCTTGAAGTCCCAGGGGCCTTCGGTGAATCCACACTTGCATTCTTACAGTTACTTAAGAATAAGATTTAAAATAAAGAACTGAATTTTTAAGCGGTTAACGTTATGGTTAACCTTAACATTATTGTTATTGTTTTTAATGGTGCGTTTAAAAAACGAATAGGCAAATATTCAAATATTCTTCGTTTGGAAAACACAGATTAGTATTTTAATTCTGCAAAATTGTAAGCTGCCTGAACAGCACTGAAACAATTTGGTTTATTTCCCTAAAACCTAAGTGCCGACACTTGCTTTAAACTCTCATCCATGCTATACACATTTTAAAACTGTTCCACACATTTTGGGGGAAAGAGAGAAAGAAAGAGAAAAAAAATAAAAATAAAAAAAAAAAGAGTTCCCAATAAAGGAACCATTAAGAATACATTATATCAGACTGGTGGCATTCCACAACAGGCATACAGAAACATTCAATACACACATAATAAAAATAATAAAAATATATCAGATCATGTCCCCTTAATTAAAATAGCAAATAAATAGTGTCAAAGTAAAAGCCATATATGCTGCAGATGTCCTTCTAGGTCAGGCTGAACTCATCAAAGTGGTTTCTCATGATGGTGTCCTTCACGGCCGAAAAGATTAACCGGATGTTTTCCGTGTCTGTGGCGCAAGTAAAATGCGAGTACATGCGCTTGCGCGTGTCCGAGTTATGCGCTTCATACATTTTGAGGATAAACTTCATTGCAGCGTCCGCGTCATTCTTGGGGCCTGGAGAGAGAAAATAAAACGTTTTCTTTGCTTAGGTTATTTATTTGGGGGGAAAAACATTAATTAAGTAAATTATAGAAAAATTGTGGGCTTATTTGGGACAGTTGGGCTTAAAATAAGCACATGTACTTGTACCAAATATAATAAAATATAATAATATATTATTAATATAATCATTTATTTTGGGGAAATTTCTACGAAAATCTAACATGAGTTTTTAGATGAAAGATTAATCTTCAATTTAAGACCCTCTTTCTGGGAAGAAACGCGTACATTTATAAGAAATGCAAAATCCAGATCATGGTGGGCCGTTAATTTGAGTTGCATACCCTAATACTACTACTACTACTACTACTACTACTAATAATAATAATAATAAACTTTATTTTAATAGAAATTGCAGAAACACATTGTCTTATCATCTAGGATCATAATCCCACTAGGGGAGAATGGGGTAAGTCGAGCCGCTGGGTAAGATGAGCCACTGCAAGTATATAGAAAACCATTGCAAAACAAATAACGTAACAGTATCTTCAGGAAGAGGCAACCATTTTATTCAGCCTATGGTCAAACAGAGCACATGGAGAATGTCGGAAATGATTTCTGATTTTTTATTTATTTATTTATTTTCAAGTAAATTCCATCAAGGTGTAGGTGTTCAAGAATTTATTTATATAGAACTTTTAACAATAGACACTGTCACAAAGCAGCTTTACACAAATCCAGATGTAGATCTAGATCCCTAAATGTGCAAGCCAGAGGTAACGGTGGCAAAGAAAAACTCCCTGAGACGGAATAAGGAAGAAACCTTGAGAGAAACCAGACTTAAAAGGGAACCCTTCCTCTTCTGGGTGATAACCGATAGTGGGATTATGAATCATTAGTGTTCAGTCATATAGAGAAAAGGCAAGTAAGGATATTTTCAGTTGAACTGGATTCTCTTAAGATGACGTGAGAGCTGAAGTTAGAAAAAAAGTTAGATAATGTTAAATATGTTGTATAAAGCCTTTTTTTTATGGTAATGGGGAGGCAAGATAAGCGTCATTAGACAACAAAACTTTCCAGCGTCTCTGCCGAAAGGAGTTTGTTTGTAGTGGCTATAGCTAGCTCACAAAAGTTCTTCAACCTTAGCTGTAATCTTAGATTTAATTCACAATATTTGAATAATACTATCGTTCTAGGTTCTCCCCACTTAGCGAGCAACGCCCCCGCTGAGACACCTGTTAGAAGAGCACTGGTAATAGAAGAAAATTTTGTGAAACAGGAAAATGGAGACACTGCAACCATGGTCCAATACATACGAGCAAATTTGAAAGACTAAAGATGGGTTCTCCAAGATTGTGGAACAGGTCTTCAGAACTAGCAGCTGACTGCTGTCAGCACTGGTTACGCCAATTGGATATCACTAAAAGTCATTTTGCAGCAGTGTGTTAACAGTTTATAAACAGTGCTGTTGAAACTCACGTATGCACATTTCATTGGCGCTCTGTAGCTCATATTTGCCTCTCATACTTGAGTAGCGTCAAAAATAAACTTTACCCGCTGTAGATTTTTTTTATCCACTCACCCCTGTATTCAGGAAAGTAGTCTGCAAGGTGGGACTTGGAGATTTTCATTTTAAAGATGTCCGTCTTGTTGAGGAAGATGATGATTGAGGTATTTTGGAACCAGGAGTAGGTGATGATGGTCTTAAAGAGTGCTTTACTCTCTTCCATACGGTTCTGTGAATGGGAGAAAGGCGCACGGTTTACAATTTTTCACTCAGTTTATTTGTAAATGTCAGCAACTGAGTCGTAGATTGGAAGAGCGTCTCACCTCGTTGGCGCTCTCAAGCAAGGTCTGGTCATACTCGCTGAGTGCCACCAGGAAAATGATAGAGGTCACGTTCTCAAAACAGTGGATCCACTTCTTCCTCTCGGAGCGCTGACCACCCACATCGACCATCCTGTTATAACAACATGGGCGTGTTCGTAAAAATGGCCATAAACATAGCTAATACGCATCAACATACGCTTCTATTTTTAATAATAACTTTTTAAGGTTTCACCTGAATGCAACAGAGCTAAGGTTAAAGAGGTACTCGATGATTCCAGTGGTGGGAACTCTGACCCGGAGAATATCCTGCAGAGTGGGCATGTAAAGGGGAGCTGATATTCGGTCCATGTCATCCAGGTAACTGACAAGCGAAATCAAGTTCGCAAATAATTAGAACCACAGACGCGCTGCATTCAATGAACACATTAGCTGTTAGAGACCATGGTGGGCGGAACTCACTATTTGGCCGAATCGGAGAGCTGGTACTCTCTCCTGCGCTCGTAGCACTGCTGCATGCTGTGGTCGCGCCACACGCTGCTTATAGCCCGGGCATAGGAGGCATCCATAGTGTCCATCGTCTCTACACTGAGGAGCATCGCAGCATAACTCTGAAAGATACAAACAAACTGAATATAAATTCCTTAGGGTTAGGGTTATTGGCACCCTTTAAGAGAATGGGTAAAAATGATTGTGTGTAAAGGTTATTTTGTACAATGATTTAATGTTATTTTTAGGTTTTTAGACATGTGGTGGCAAAGAGGGGAAAGCACATTAAGGGGAGGCACCATCTAATTATGCATAGGACAAGGTTGTATTTGCAGAATATCGGATTGTTCCTTGATGCAAAATGAATAGGCACATAATGACATAACTGTATTGGGTTCATAGTTGTTCCTAATGTTAAAGGAATTTGGTCAAAGTACCCGCAATGATGGGATTCATTAAGGATTCCGATGGTGTTCATGGGCAAAAAGGAGCAGCTAAGCTCATACTTGCATAGGAATCACATACATTAAATATTTCAGTCAGGGTTTAGGCCTCATCCCAGTACTGAGACAGCACTGGTTAAAGTAGTAAATGATCTATTATTGGCCTCCGACCAGGGTTGTGTCTCCTTGCTTGTATTACTCGATCTCAGTGCAGCTTTTGATACCATA
>JAOUQW010028915.1:0-10398 GCA_028565825.1 Olivaichthys viedmensis
CAGACAGACAGACAGGTAGCCAGCCAGCCATCCATCCAGACAGACAGGCAGGTAGCCAGCCAGCCATCCATCTCCCTCTCTATCCATCCCTCTATCTATCTATCCATCCATCCCTCCATCTATCTCTCTCTCTATCCATCCCTCTATCTATCTATCCATCCATCCCTCCATCTATCTCCCTCTCTATCCATCTCTCTATCTATCTATCCATCCATCCATCTATCTATCTCCCTCTCTATCCATCCCTCTATCTATCTATCCATCCATCCATCTCCCTCTCTATCCATCCCTCCATCTATCTGTCTCTCTATCCATCCATCCCTCCATCTATCTCCCTCTCTATCCATCCCTCTATCTATCTATCTCCCTCTCTATCCATCCCTCTATCTATCTATCTATCTCCCTCTCTATCCATCCCTCTATCTATCTATCCATCCATCCATCTCCCTCTCTATCTATCTATCCATCCATCCCTCCATCTATCTCTCTCTATCCATCCCTCTATCTATCCATCCATCCCTCCATCTATCTCCCTCTCTATCCATCTATCCATCCCTCTATCTATCCATCCATCTATCTCCCACTCTATCTATCCATCCATCCATCTATCTCCCTCTCTATCTATCTATCCCTCTATCTATCTATCCATCCATCCCTCTATCTATCTATCCATCCATCCCTCTAACTATCTTCCCCTCTATCTATCCATCCATCTCCCCCTCTATCTATCCATCCATCCATCTCCCTCTATCTATCCATCCCTCTATCTATCCATCCATCTCCCCTCTATCTATCCATCCATCTATCTCCCCTTCTATCTATCCATCCATCCATCTATCTATCCATCCATCCCTCTATCTATCTCCCCCTCTATCTATCCATCCATCTCCCTCTCTATCTATCTATCCATCCCTCTATCTATCTCCCCCTCTATCTATCTATCCATCCCTCTATCTATCCATCCATCCATCTCCCTCTCTATCTATCTATCTATCTATCTATTCATCCCTCTATCCATCCATCTATCTCCCCCTCTATCTATCCATCCATCCATCCATCTATCTCCCTCTATCTATCTATCCATCCCTCTATCTATCTATCCATCCATCCCTCTATCTATCTCTCCCTCTATCTATCTATCCATCCCTCCATCCATTTATCTATCCATCCATCTCCCCCTCTATCTATCTCCCTCTCTATCTATCCATCCCTCCATCCCTCTATCTATCCATCCATCCATTTCCCTCTCTATCCATCTCTCTCTCTATCTATCCGTCCATCTATCTATCTCCCTCTCTATCCATCTATCTATCTCTCTCTCTCTCTCTCCATCCATCATTAACGCTGCAGTTTCTCCACTCTGACCACACAAAAAATAAATGTAATTTATATCTTGTTTATTAAAATGCATTTGTTTATTTAAATATAAAAAAATAGTAAAATTAACAGTAGAAAATACACAATGCCCTTTCTCCCTGCACTACACACACACACACACACACACACAGAGCAAATAAAACATTCATCACATCTCACTAACACACGTCTTCATCTTAATAAATAAACGATGATTTTTACACTGTACAGAACAGCATGCATTAAACACACCACGTTACTGTATTAAAGGCACAAACAGCACCATTTGTGCTAATATCTGAATCGAAAAAAAGAAATAAATACAATAAAATTCATTTTAAGTGAACAAAACTGACAGGAAAAAAATATACACTCAAAGGAAGAGCAGTGGTTCAGTCATGTGTTGTATTAAAGGAATAGTCCATGTGGCGTGGTTTTTGGTTCCACATGCACAAGTCTGGAATGAGGATAAACCTGAAAGCACATCACTTCCTGTTCAGACATGTATTATTCACGATAAACAAATAAATAAGCCAAATTTAAAAATCTTTAATTCATCAAAATCAAGAGAACCGGTGCATGACCTTTGACCCTCAATTAAGGCGAATTCTGCCCTCTGACACACAAATCTTTCGAATAAAAGCTGCACGTTTTGTTTAAAAAATAAATAAAAAAGATTTTCTTCATCCAAAAGTTCTCACAGTGACGAATGTGTCGTACTTCTGTCATTATGGGGAAATTTGATCAACGAACACACACACACGCACACGCACACAAATACACACGCACACATACACACACGCGCACACACACGCACACATACACACACGCGCACACACACGCACACACACACAGACACACACACACATGCACACACGCGCACACACACGCACACACACACAGACACACACACACACACACACACGCACACATGCACACACACACACACACACACACACGCACGCACACACACACACGCACACACACACACACGCAAGGAGGAACGTGGCCGCTGACCTCAGATAATGTCTTAATGCAACACACACATTCCTCTGTCTGTCTCCTGCCCACGAAGGCCACACTCCTGTCCTTCAACACTCCATAACACACACACACGCGCACACACACACACGCACGCGCACACACAGATAACAAGATGAATGAGTGTTTTGAAAAGTAAACGATAAAAGCACACTGACCAATCAGAGCAGCTCTCTAATCACTGCACTTATCAGCTACATACAGTAACACTGAGCAGCGTGTCTAATACTGACACACACACACACACAGTGCAGGACCTGAAAGAGACCACACCCACTAACACGGCTGACAGCTAAACAGTGGACGGTCTCTCTCTCTCTTTTCCTCTCTCCAACTCTGTCTTTCTCTTCTGTCTCTCACATCCAGTCTTCACCTGTCGCACCTTCACTTGTTTCTTCACTCCATCATCTGTCCATCGGTCAGTTAAAGTGGTAGTAATTCACTCCCTCTGTCAAGTGGAGAGAGAGCAGAGTCTCCTCCAACACACCACCGGTCATGTCCTACAGAGAGAGAGAGAGACAGACAGAGAGACACAGAGAGAGACAGAGAGAGAGACAGAGACAGAGAATAAAGGAAGAGACAGACAAAGACAGACAGAGTGACAGAGAGAGAGACAAGCAGACAAAGAGACAGACAGAGAGAGAGAGAGAGAGAGAGAGAGAGAATCACCGAAAGAACACACTGATGTTTAGTGATATCTAACGAAGCGTCTCAATATACAGACGATGTTTTGCTTCCTCATAAATGAAAATATAAAATAAATATTCACATGTATAACAATCCCCGTTCTTGTTTGTGGTGTATTTAACCAGAAGAAGAGGCATTCAGGAGAGCGGGACCTACTCTGACCACTGTGTGTGTGTGTGTGTGTGGGGGGGGGGGGGTGTAGTTCAGTAATTGGTCCCACAGGAGCCTCATTAGGATAATGGAAGAACAATCAGCATTTACAGTAAGTCTGAAACTGTGTATGTGTAGGATTGTCGAGCTTTATAAGGACAGGGTTCTTACTCTTTCCTCATTAAAAAATACCACACACTTTCACAACCATTTTTCCAGATTAAAAAAAAACTGTATCATGTCATTAACTGTGAAACGGGAAAACATGAACATAATGTGCATCAGAGAGGCTGCGTTAGCGCACTAAGGTTCAAATATCACCTCCCCCTAACAATACAGTATAAGAAACACACACACTCTGTACTCACCAGTTTAACACACACTATAAATGGAGGCGATGAATCTCTGTAGTGCAGGACAGGGATTCTGGGTTTGGGTCGCTCCTATCAGAAATAATCAGAGATACACTCATTGTATATATATATATATATATGTGTGTGTGTGTGTGTGTGTGTGTGTGTGTGTGATGTTACCTTTGACTCCTCGTATGTATAGAAGCCCTTCTTAATTTTGTTCTCGTCCACATCACAGAATGCTTTGACCTGCCTCAGACACAGACACACACACACACACACACACACACACACACATCCCAGTTGCGTGCATAATAGAGCCAACAGTACACATACAGAAAAACTGTTAGCGAAGTTGTGTGTGTGTGTGTGTGTGTGTGTGTGTGCGCATGTGCGTGTGAGGAGCACATTCTTTTCCAAAGTCTGTGAATCACAGCAACAGCTGCCATAGTAACGACTGGAAATAAACACAGATAGTCATACACAGCTGGGGAAAACACCAATTTCCGATTAGATCAGGTTCAAAAGTGACACAACACAGAATCCTACATCGGTATAAAAGTAATAAAGCAGCCCACGGCAACAGTGGAGATCAACAACGAGAATGTAAAAACAAACAGACTTGCATTTGTGGGAAAAAATGTTCTTGCCAACTTACCTTGTAAGAAGAAACTCACGAGGACAAGAGAACCGTCTGAGAGGTTCTGCGTACTCGCCTTTAGTGCTGGCCGCCTCCAGTTCAATGACACAGGCTGCTAAGTTCCTTTAGCACTAACAATCCACCTTTAAGTTACAGTTACTGCCGATCCTAACAAGTTACCACAGGAGGTTACTGCTAGCTAGCTATCTTAGCTAACTGGAGCCGCCTCCTCACAGAACTGTAGCGACCGCTACTGGGTGTGGCCTGTCCAGCTTCTTTTTTTAAATTTTATTCCAATAAGAAATGGAAGCAGCCAAAATGCATACAGGTGTGAAGTAACAAAGTACAATTACTTTATTACTGCACTTTAGCACATTTTTCATGTATCTGTACTTTACTGGAGTTTTTCCTTCACTTAAGACTTTTGACCTTCTACTTGCTACATTTCAAAACAGATCAGTTACTCTATAATCTATATATTTGTTTCATAAGGTGCCTTTTTTTTGCATCATACAGCTTCAAGCAATTGATTAAAATTCATAACAATTCTAAAGTCTAATAGATGTGACAACAAGAACACGGGGGCCAATGATCTTGGTGTATTTATTTGTAAATTTCTAAATTTTATGTTTGTACATGCGAGGGAGGATTGAAACAACCGGAGAAAAACCTTTTTGATGTTTAAAAAAAAAAAAAAAAAAAATTGTAAAAAAACACATAGATGCAAGTGACCTGTCGGTTACCCATTAGCATGCAAGCTAGTTTGTATCGGCAGAGAAATTAGCATGCTAACATTTGAGAAATTAGAGAAATAGGTGTTGTTGTTTAGATGTTTGCTCACGTTCCTCGGCAAAAGACGACTAATTTATCAGTAACGAAAACCTGATTTCTTGACTTTAACTTTCATACTTTGGGTAGATTTAGGAGTTTGTACTTTTACACCTTAACTTGAGTTAAGTTCCTACCTTCTTCTGATCGGTAGGCGTCAGGCTGCGATAGAGTTTCCGTCCCTGTTTCCCAGCATTCCATATGGTGAATGAAACCCATTGGTCGAGCACTCTCTCCTGCAAGAAGTTCACCCGGAGGTTCCAGATGGTTTCCCTGCACACCAACCAGAGCCGTGTTCAAAAATGGCAAGCTACTCACTGTACCTTACATTCGAGAATCACTATGCAGTACACTAATATAGGGAGCATAATTAGGGATTTTCAGCAATCCGTTTGGGTCACTACATAATGTGTCACCATCATCAGTCCATCATTACATCAGGAGTTAGCACAACTCGAGAGCTTTTCTATCGGACTTTTTTTTGTTCACTGAAAACATGCTAGCAAGAAAAGTGTCAATCGCTGCAAACGTTTTCCCAACTGTTCTTGTAAAACATGAATTCAACGTAAAGCTGAATATAACTCCAGACACGCGACAGGACACTACGAAGAGTGAACGGCAGGAAGGAAGAAGGACAAAAGGAAAAAGAGAGATAGAGGGATGGAGGAAGGAGAGACAGAGTGCAAGAGAAGGGAAAAGGAGGATTTCTCTTTTGTGTTATTTAAAGAACACACAACTCCTTTTGCATGAGTGAAAAACAAGCCTACACACACACACACACACACACACGTGTAATGCGAGAGCATTTTTAAGTCTTGACCTCCAAATGCTAGACATTCAGCACGCAGGAGTGAAGATTCCAGACATGCCAAGGAGATTCCTGCTATTCCAGAAGGATTCACATCACGATAACTGTCTCACAGTTTATCATTGTTTATGATCTCATCATACAAAAGACCTGAACGGTTAAAATAATAATAATACACGTGTGTTTCGAATTCGAATTCACTTCACATTTTTTTGCTTTGTGTAACATAAGAAACAAAACTGCTGAAAATTATTTCCAGCATCAAATTTACAATTTCATCCCTCAGAAGTATTCTTAAAAAATGTATTTATGTTTTACTGTTGAGGTGCTTTGGAAGGGTAAAATTGATTGAGGTGATTGAATAACAATTAGAATGTTTTAAGAATGTTTTACCAGGTTTTGACCACAAGGGGCAGCGTACGTTTTTTTGCCCGGACCCTTCGTGGACCAAGTGGAAAAAAAACACAGCGGAGGAGCTAAGGGCTAACAATTAGCATGTTATAACAGCTTCGACAACAGGCAACAATTTTTTCCCCCTTACCCTTTGTAGGAAGAAGTGAAAAAAATTGAGCAGAAATCTAACTAGCCAACAGCTAACAAGTAGTTACGCCAGAACGTAGCTGCGGGGGGAAAAAAAAGAAGTGGGAGGTGATTTATTTATTTATAAAAGATGAAATTGTAATATCGAGGTTGGAAATACATTTTTCAAACTGCTTTTGTTATGTTACACAAAAATAAGCAACACACTCTAGAACCCACTTTTCACCTCAACCCTTCACGATATTGTATTTTAAAAAACATGACCAAGAAGTTTTTTCAGTTGGTTCTCCAACTCTAATGGAACTCTAGTTGAGAGAACAGAATTATGGGATTGGCTTTTCTGAGAGGTGCACATTCGTTGCTCCTTCAAAATTATCCAAAAAAAGGGAACCTTGGAATCTATCATTATGCCACCTTTCGATTGCATGATTATTGTTTTCTTTAGTGATTTTTCTCCTTATTATATTGACTTTATTTTAATTAGTTTGTTGCAAGCGCACGAAAGGAAGCATATGGTATCAGTTCTGTCTAATCATCTGCAGAAAAACAGATGTTTTATGCTCTCTCTTTCTCACACACACACACACAGAGAGAACAATACAATCGATTATGAAAGTGCAGGCTGTGTTCATTTCTGTCCAGCATCAGTGAGTCAGCATGGAGAACCTGGCTTTTATTTTCCGTTTATGCTCTCCTTCTCCCACACACACACAAACACACTAGGGTAGTGTTTTGGATTCGCCAATCCAGATTTATTGGGGCTAATTGAAAATTGTTTTCCCTGTATCCCACCGTTTTCCCAACCTGAGAACCTCTGACTCAGCTTGCACAGAGAGAGAGAGAGAGAGAGAGAGAGAGATACAGATGCAGGGAGGGAATAGGAGTAACAAGTTTTTAGAAAACGAATAAATGGAAACGAATGATGGCTGGATCGAATTCAGAGACAATCATCATCTGATGGAGTGATCCTATAAACAGCTATTTGATTTGGCTACATTTGGCTAGTTGTAGCTATGATTGGCCAAATTTGACTACAGTTAACCCTATTTGGTTATAATTGGCTAGATTAACTAGATTTGACTACGATTGGCTAGATTTCGCGACAGTTAGCTAAATTTGGCCACAACTGGCTATGAGATATTGATGCAGGGAGGGGAGAGGAGGAGATGGATAAGTTTTTATAAAAACGAATAAATGGAAACGACTCATGTCTGCCAGAGCCATCTTTCAATTATCTATTCGATTTGGCTACAATCGGTTAGCTTTACCTACAAATGGTCAGATTTGATGATTGACCAGATTTAACAACTAACAAGCTAAATTTGAAAACGACGAGAGTTGGTCGGGTTTTCCTGCTCATGGTGACGCCATGATCATGTGCAGAAAATAGACAAAGACTGTGCTTGGGAAAGCAGTCGGTGGCTATTATGGCTCATATTCCTTACATTCACATTTACCCATTTGTCAGACTCTTTTATTCAAAGTGACTTACAAGTGAGTCAGAATGCTATCCAAGCACAGAGCTGAGAAATTGAGGGTTAGAGGCCTCGCTCAAGGGGCAAACGGTGGCTGTCTGGCAGTCTTGGGATTTGAATTCACAACCTTCCAGTTGGCGAGTGTCAGAAATTCCCTGAGGGGGGCAGAAAAATAGAACCCTCTTGACCATGAAGCTTCGCCAAGGAAGGTCATGGCTGAGGGTTTAAAATGGCGGCAATTTTTCCATCCCAGTCTTTCCTTGCCATGTGGACTGAGGACTTTATTGGACTGTTTCTATGCCTTTATTGGATGTGTAATTGTATTGCTTGTTCCAATTTGTGTCCAATTTTTATTCCTTGTTTCTCATGTAATGTATTGATACAAATCTGTGGTCTAGGATCATCACTAAATAATTGATTTTACAGAGAGATATCACTTCCATTTTGGTAGCTTTTATTTCAACAGAAAAAAGTACACTGGGCCCACTTATTATATATTTTCTGAGAAAACATACATTTAAAATAAAAGCAGTCTGCCCACACTATTGCTTTGGAATTATACACATCATGATGCAGATCATCACCATCATCTGTGGACGCTTTTGCAATTTGTTGCTCCTTTGTGAGTGGATTCAGTGTTGGCGTGAAGCTGCCTTTAGCTGTGTGTGTGTGTGTGTGTGTGTGTGTGTGCTTACTCTAGTACAGAGTGTGTTGCAGCATGCTCATGGTAGCGATAAATCAGCAGACACTCGTCCACTCTTTTCACTCCGCCTCCCCGACGAAGATTCTGGTAGAAGAACAACAAATCCTCCGGAACCCCCTGAGAGACAGACAGAGAGAGTGGGGAGGTGCTTGAGCAGGTGAAAAAAGCTCTGGTCGATACCGTGTCACTCAGGGTTTTCTCTGACTCCAGGGCACTTGCATCAAGAAAAAAAAGACGTTTTTGACCCCGGGTAGTCTAGGAAACTGGTCTAAGGTCCACCTGAAAACAGTCTGGGGTTCTCCTTCAAGTGAACCAAAATGTGTAAACCATGTGTGATAGTGATAAGAACCTGGGGGCTGGGAATCGAATAATGCAATTGGTTCAACTTGTCATGTTATTTCCTGTTTTTTTCCCCCACAGGGTAAGCGACACTACCATGCTTAATGAAAACTGGAGTTGTGCAAAACACAATCAATAATCTTCTTTATTCAAAGTGTGTTTCGATTTTTTTCCGTGGACGCACAATGCAGCATAAATAAATTACCATCATGTTTTCTTCACTATATATACACAGTACTGTGCAAAAGACTTAGGCACCCAAAGTTCTTTTATATTTAATATTTGTCTTTGTGTTAATTTGATGTCTTCTGCGTTAGTGTGCCATTAGAAAATAGCAAATTTTACATTTCCAACATTTTTTTTTTTTACCAAACCTTGAAAACAGACTCACCTTGCCTCCTTCATCAAATGGGCCGACTTTCTGGAACAAATGGCGCGAGCAGAACCACGTTGGCATGACCACTGTGGGTCCATGGGAGGTGTAGACCTGAAATCATACACACACACACACACACACACACACACAACATGAAATATGCCCCAGATACTCAAGACTTTTATAAGTAATGGATGGGGGGGTAATATTTAAGCAATGACTAATCCTCCAAGTCATGGAATATCCATATCTAATATTTTTCAGATGAACCCAGAACCGTCAGACCACTCCTCTGTGTGTGTGTGTGTGCAGGTTTGTAACCCTTTGTGAGGACCAAAAGTCCCCATAATGACAGGATTACATGACAGTTCTGAACATAGTGAAGACCTTTGGAAGGTCCCCAGAAACTCAAAACACAAGCCTCAATAAAACGAGTGATTTTATTAATAAAGAAATTAAATAAACCTCAATAAAAAAATAAGAGAAACACACAGATGTGATGTGCTTTGTGTTTCCAGCACTGGATAATACGGATGCACGCCAGAGAAGTGTCACGCTACTGAATGGGCTGAAGTGGAGCTTTGAATTCAAAGTCGGAAGAATTTGATGGTTGCGGTTGTGGTAAAGGTTTTATTAATGTAGAACAGTTTTAAAATTGCTGATGGGTGAAAGCTGTTGACCTCTGGCAGCCCTGCGTGTGTGCGTGTGTGTGTGTGTTGGGTGGGGGGATGAAATAAGCGAATGTGCAAACACACCAAACTGAAACCCGACACTGTTTTGAATCAGCATGAGTGAGACGGAGGTGTGTGTGTGTGTGTGTACTACAGTGAAAAGTTTGGACACTAAATTGAATCTATATTTTTTATTGTCTTAAAGACATTTTGATAAAGGCTTATGGTTGAAATTTGTTTCTAAGACTAATGTAAATAATGAAGTTAACGCCCGTGTTTACATTTATCTCTGAATCAAAATGTAGTTTTTACTTAAAATGAAATTATTTCCCCCAAACCAGTAGTTTATGATTCAGAGCGTTAGGAGAAGCAGAACAACAAGTGACTCTGTCTATTTGGGAAGTTTAAGAAAAGGCTCCTGGGTGAAGCTC
>JAOUQW010028916.1:0-10395 GCA_028565825.1 Olivaichthys viedmensis
GCTTACCAACATGCTGGGATATGCGAAGAATCAATTTCACTGTACTTGTATATGTATATGTATATGTGACAATAAAGTAGCATTCTATTCTATTCTACTGCCTTCTTCAGTTCAGGGCCGGAGGCCGACAGGGTCATGGTAAGACTTTTTCTTTCTTTTGGTTCTTTTTAAAACAATGTTCTGTTGATGTGACCCTTTTTTTTTTTTTGTAGATAAATTGTCCAAAAAAAAAAAACAGAGGTACATTTCCCTTTTTCCATCCATAAACCACGGTGGATGCAAACATTTGTACTCAATTGTGTTGTTTTGAACTCTGTTGAAATATTTCAGAATGAGTTGCGTCATTTGGCCACCAGAGGGCGCCAGAACACAGAACACAAGTGCTGAATAGTCACTCGGAGAGAATTGTAATGCACAATAGAATAGAATAGAATTGAAAATAAGGTGAACAGAAAACTTGAAGCTTGAAAATAAACTTGAAAATAAAGCAAATATAATATCATTTGCTTATCTAAACATCTCCCGTACACCCTTCCTGACTCCCGGAAAGAAGAACTGTGGACACAGAAAAGGTCTTTGCATCCCTGAACTTAAAAATGTGATTTTAAACGGTTATCTTCTTTGCAATACCAGACTCTGATTATATAGATTGATGTTTGGGGTTACATTTGTTACCACAGTGCCCAATTCACATTTTCCTTAGCATATCATGTATATTCATAGATCCTGGTATATTTAATAAGGGTAAAGGTGTAGAGATGTTTCTGTTTTTACTAGTTTATTGAGCATTATTTTAAAATTGTTTCAATGTTTCGGGGTCCTTTAAATGTAAGCCTACTTTAAAGTCCAGCTGAATTGATATATCTGCATTAAACACATTGTAGTGCAATCAAAGACCACAGTAATCTGTATTCTTGGCAGTATGACTCTGAAATACATATTATGTGTGATCACATTCACAGAGTTGTTTAGATGTTTAGACTGAAAATGAGTGTGTGTCAGGTTTTTTCTGTGCTACAGGCAGACTCATACACAGTCACATGCTGATGGCTGCGGGAGATCAGATGAGACCGGATTAACCGTAAGCAACCACATCTGCATTAGCAACAGAGGCCTTTTTTATTTCAGGACTGTATGTCAAACTGACAGATATGGAATCACTGTAATGGACGTCTGAGATGATGAGCAGTCTACTATAAGTGTTCATGGAGAATTATGTAGGGTCACAGCACAGCATTTACAAATATTACTGTCCCCATGGCTACATTTCTATCCATAAATAGATATCTGTTAGAGCGATCAATTGATTGAAAGAAAACAAGGTCCACCGACAGCCTTAGGGATGTACTTTGTCTTCTACAGCACTGTATATTACTAGAAAGGTCATGTTGTTGGATATATTCCAGGTCATTGATGATACACAAGGCAAGTACCAGGTGTCACTGTTTTGCCTGTAAACCTGCAAAAAGGTACTAAACTGGGGTTTTAAAGTACACCGAGTTGGTACCCTCAAGGGTACGTCTTCTGTACCTTAAGTTAGGAATATAATTGTAAAGGAACATCATTATTGTATATAATTGGAAGGTGCATGTAATGTACCTTTAACGTTTTACTCTAGAAGCGAGTTAAAGGTACAACAGTGGTCCTTAAGGTGTAATTATGTACCTTTAATTATGTTTAAAGGTACACTATATTCACAATTCCAGGTAAAAGATACATAATAGAGGTACAAGAGATGTTCCCTTGAGGGTACCACCCCAGTGACAAGAAAAGGTACAGTTCCATACCTTTTTTTCTGAGAGTGTATAGCTACATCTGTTGTAACTAGATATCTGTTAGATTGATAGTTAGTTGATAGTTTGTTCGAGTGCTAGCTTTTCCCCTAATATTTTTGCTATTTTTTGTGCCATTGCAATGCACAGAAATGAATCCGTCTTCACATTCCCATTACACTTCTGGCTTTTTTGAAAGCACAAACGGAAACCCTACACAGGCTCCGCAGTATAACGTAACAGAATACCGCTCTATTTCATCACTGTAGCTTTTTAAAGGTGCTGTAAGTCACTTTGATGGCCTAATTCTGTTTAACAACTTTGTCAAAACTCGGTTTGAAAGGAAAACAATCTGCTTTTCTGCCTCAGCGATTTTTACGTCATGCATGCAGTTTACATGAAATAAAAAAAACAAACCTCTGTGGAGGGAAGATTAACATGGGACGAGATCCAGCATGAATGCAAACTCAGATGGTGAGAATTTTGCTTGTGTAATTTTTCACAGATGTGAAATGGAGTGCAGTTGGGTTGAAATGGTGTCAGGGTTGTGCCATGGATGTTATGTGAAGTATATTGAATATACTTATTATACTATTTTTTTTATATGAAACAAAATATGCGTTTTATATTCTTATATTCTTATAAAAATGATAATTATATTATTAATATTCATATTAAATACTATATTTACTATTATAATTACTATAAATACTTGGGAGGAAATTTTACCACCTGTAATTTAACCAAACATGTTACCATTAATTCAACTGAGTTAAGCTGCAGAGACCAAAGAGGGGTTTTTCACTGTGGTTTAAATAAAAGATCATTACCTCTACACACACTCAGTGGTAAATATGGCCAAGGTGTGAAACACTCAGAGTTAAGAAATTCTGCATGCAAAAATAAAAACTACAGCTATGGGCAATTTCATCTGACTGTCATGCGTTTAAAAGCCTCCCCCTGTATCCCCCTCCCTCCCGATTACAGGGCCTGCAGGAAAACCTGTATAAGAAAGCCGATTAACTGCCCAAAGCGATCAGGTGGGTAAGCAGGTTTTGACCTGCACTTATTTAAACACTGTGTGGAGTTTAATAAGATGATTCATGATTGACGGGTTTGGGTAAGTGAACCAAAACAAGTAAATGAGGGTAATACTTTCCCGGTGTAGCTTTCATGTTGTGAAATGGCAATTCAGCTAAAGGGTTATACAA
The DNA here is from genome assembly GCA_028565825.1 of Olivaichthys viedmensis. NCBI lineage: Eukaryota > Metazoa > Chordata > Actinopteri > Siluriformes > Diplomystidae > Olivaichthys > Olivaichthys viedmensis. The sequence continues at coordinate 2,984 of JAOUQW010028916.1, forward strand.
TGGGAGTTATGTCATTCAGACTACATTTAATTAGTTTTTAATGATTTATACATATAAAACCCATGGTGCAATGTGTTTGAAATTTGTGATTTATATGTCCAAAAACTTTAAACCTTAAATAATATTTGTGTTATTTTCACTCCCCCAGCCCTGCCGTGTTCAGATCTTTACCCAGATAACAGATTTTTGACATGAAGGTTTCATTATTACATATTACATTATTACGTACATAATCAGCAGTCCAGCAAATGTGGGAGGATATGTGAGTATATGAGAATGTGTATGTATATGTACAGTACACCTCCTCTTCCCTTTCTTTCTGACAACTTTCTCTTTTGCCTGCACTTTTTAATTCTACATAGTGACCTGAGCTGAGTGCTTCTAAACCAATAGAAGTAATTGTTATAGACTCTCCTTTCTTTCTCTCAGCTGGTCCTTACAGTGCCAATGGGTTAAACTGTGCCAATGTATACACTTAGTACAGGAAAAAAATGTTATGGGGTTTGTTTTTACAATTCCCAGAGCCTGTTCATCTACATGCACTCTTACATCTGGCCTATATTCTTGTATTATTCCGTATATATGTAGAAAAGCCAGATTCTTGGCTGAAGTTTCAGATTTCTGAGGACAAAAGACACATTCCAGATGACAATGTTTTCATTTTCAATTTTTCACCGTGTTTCCTCTCTGCCTACATGCTTCCTCTCTGCTTAACCGTAAATAAGACAATATTTTGGACAGCATGGATATGTCATGGACACGGTTTTAATGGGAAAAGGACAGATAAGAACAGGCAAGTGAGCACAAGTCCAGTGTGGGTGTCTTTCCGCTATAGCGGTTTCTTTTCAGCTGGCACGGAGAAATCGGTAAAAAGCAGGTTATACAAAACACCCTCAGGAGCTTCATACTCATTTTTGACTGTGAGAAAGAAGGTGACTGTCTTGCTTGAATGAATAGGGATGGACTTGCCAAGCTTTACAGATTCCTTGGAAGTTGCATGACCAAAGGCCTGCAGTGTTACCAAGTTTCTTTTCAGCACAAGCATGTGAGGAAGTTTACCTCACTGTGCATTCGTTGGCTCTGCACAGCACTGCGAATTCCAGTTTTCAAGCAGCAGCCTCAGTGTAGCTATAGCTGGTGGGATTCAGCTGTTGGGATTCAGCTGTTGGGTGTGTCTTGACTGTGGACCCCAGTATTAGAAACCACCAAAGAGGAAAAAGTGATATTATTATTATTATTTTTTAAATCTGAGAGTAGCAAATACAATAGGAATGTGTAGAAAAGATAATCAGAGAAAATAGGGTCATCACAGTCATCACAGCAGCCAAAGTTTCACTTTTGCTTTACGTTAAATCAAAATCTCTCTCAAATTCTGATTGCTCTGACAGACAGACAGGCAAAAACATCGGTAATAAATGGAGTGTTACTTAAGCAGGGCTCTAACGTTCCCACCTTTGGGAATTGAGAAAGTGAACACTGCACACACGCCCATCTGAGAGTGGACAGATGTTCTCCCTAGACAGCCACGACAGAGCGATGAGTGAAAAAAAGGATGATGGACGAGAAGATTTCTCTCACCTCCCACGAGGCCTGTGGCATTTCACTAACCAGCCCTGACCTAGAAACAGGGCCAGAACCGAGGGGGCAGGTCGTGGGTAGCAGCAGAAAAACACTTGAGTCTCTTCAGTCGAGCTGGGGAGAAGTGGTGGAGAAAATATTAACCCACCATCTGTATTTTCTCAAATGGCATATGCAGAACACCCCTAGCTGTTTCTTCTAGTCGACCACAAAGCATTTTGCACCCGGGCCTCAAGATTTGTTTCATTCTGAGCTGTGATGGCACAGAAAAAGAGCTTCAAAGGAGAGACTCTTTCCACTGTACTGCCGAAGCTTGTATGGTTTTTTTCCCATGAACGAGATTTCTTATCTGATCAATATCTTAATGTTTTATTGTCAGTGCCTTCAGAGCTTCATAGAAATCAGCCTCAGAGGTCAGTCATTTAAATTTTTCTGTCCTGTTTTCACAAGACCACTTGTGATCTTGAGATGACAAAAGTCGCTTTTTAAGAGCAAGAGCAGTTTCTTTGGATTTTATATAAATAAAGTCCTTTTACAAAATAAGCTTCCTTTATCCAATTCCATCGTTTCATACAAGTTGGCTTGTATGAATTTTTACTCATTTGCAATTGTGAGATCATGTTTACTTTCAGCCTATAATTATAGTAATAAATATACTGATGTAATGAATGAAGGGCGGCATGGTGACGCAGCACGTAGTGTTGGTGTCACACAGCTCCAGAGTCCGGGGTTTGATCCTGAGCTCGGGTTACTGTCTGTATGGAGTTTCGTACTGTATGCACTCCCTGCGACCGTGTGGGTTTCCTCCGGGTACTCCAATTTCCTGCCACCTCCTAAAAACAGGTCAATAGGTGGATTGGCTCTTCTATATTGCCCCTTGTTTGTTTGTGTGTGCGTGTGTGTGTGTGTGTGTGATGCCTTGCGACTGGCATCTTGTACAGGATGTATTCCTGCTTTGCGCTCAATGTTTCTAGGTTAGGTTCTGGATCCACCATAACCCTGACGAAAATAAAGCGGTTATTAAAGATGAATGATTGGTAATTGAATGTGATGGCACAGTAAAAAGGCTTGTCATTCTTCCAGGGAGAGATGAATAACATGTTGTTGTTTTTTAAACAGATTTCTTATCTGATCAATATCTTAATGCCTTCTTGGCAGTGTCCATTAATAGATTTGTGTGAACAACTTAAAGCACACATGAATACTCACTTAATACAGAAATCCAGAAAGGCCATTCATTTATTATTTATTATTTTTATATTTTATTCGGTCCTGTTTTCTTGAGCCTTTTCTTGTTTTATTAAGTTTTATTAAGAAGTGAATAGAATGACTAGGCGTGTTGCTCTATTTGGCATCAGTAGCCTATCTTCAGGAAAGTCAGGAAAGTCAAAAGAGGACATCTAAAGTGACAACTCGTAAATATTCGCCTGCTAATAGAAAACAGTGAGATAACAGCTGTTAAGGAATCATCTAGTGGTGAAATACGCCATCCAGAAACTAAAGAAGTAGCTATAGAGATAACGTTACTGTAGCATAGTCTGGCACATCTTCATTATCTAGCAGGTCATTACTAAATGGTTAACTTAACAAGCTGTCAATGCGTTTGAAGTAGACAGGACAAGTAGACGTGTTTTCATTACAGAGGTCGCAATCTGGAGGTTGTTAGACAGAATCTTCATAGCTGCAGAAGGATCTGCTAGGGATTGTGTGGTGCAGTGGCACGCCATGGGGCTTAGGCTACTATTGTATGTGATATCGAGAAAACTATTGTTACTCAAGTAATTTCTAGACTTTCATAGCTTTAAAGGAAAAGTTCACCAATATATTTTTTTTCTCATTTGCTAACTGTGAGGCTAAACTATGTGTCTCCTGAAGCTGTGTGTCCGAGGAGTATCTACCTGCAGACCACAGTTATAGGCTTTTCTTTGAGAGGGACAGATGGGTGTGTCTTTGAGTCTATATATAAATTTAAAGACACACCCTTCAAACATCTCTGCACCCCACCCACAAAAGTAGTTGCAGTAATTGGACTCAATGAGTTAAGATTTTCTCAGATATCCTGTTAAGCCATATGGTTTGTGTTAGCAGTGAAGATTATGAAAATTTATGAATATGACTTAAAAATCCTCATCAGAAATCCTGTTATGTTTGCTCATGCTAGCTAGCTTGTCAACAAAATCTGTGAAAATACATACACATATATGAATGCCAATGACTTCCTTCTTCCTATTTGAAGACTACCATATATGGACTCATAGGCACGCCCACATTCCCAACTATGGCCTTTAAGACACTCTGTGCCACTTTTATTTCCAGATATGGACTCAGCGACATGCCCAAATGCTCAAAATTCTATATGGGAACTTAAATTCACCCCCATTGTAAGACAGTGCAAGACTCCAAAGACAAAGCCTAGTAATGAACCTTGGAGCAATAAAATTGGTGATTTGTGCACTTTTGTGCACCTTTTTTCATAATTCACAAATAGAAAGTGCTGATCATGTTTTCTGCCAATCAGAATGTATCACCTTAGTGTGTCTAAAAATCCCTAAATCCTCTACTGGGTTTTGCAAACACAGTGGATGGTTTAAACTAATATGCCATGGTAGGTCTGGATCCTCTAATTATTTTTTCTGTGTGTTTTGGTCCACAGCATGGGACCAGGAGTGTGTGAGGTGTGGACATTCATTCTTTTGTTTCTTTTTTTCCCTTCTGCTCTCTTGCTTTCTTCATTTCTTTTCACTGGTCTTTAACTTTCCAAAACCACTGGTATGCACTTCTAGCAAAGATCCAGAAACTCAACAGTCGTCTTTCTTTCTAGATAACTAATAAGCTGTCTTGGGTGAAACTTCTTAAGCTTTGACATTTATTTTCTCTCTACAACCCCATCAGTGGCCCTGGTGGAAAGGCTTTGACAGATTTCTCAACTGTGAACGACCTTTTCTTGGCAAACATATCCAAACCACAATCCTCACATGACGGTTTTGCTGTAGAACTTTGACATGCAGTATAGTCTGGCCATATGTTAATAGTATTCACAGTTCACAGACTGAAATAACACATCTGTGTCTTATAGGTCATGCAAAGGCATTTTCTATCAAAACACACCTCTATTGATTTCTTACAGCGGGGGGGGGGGGTAAAGATAAACTCTATTACATACATTTGGTCTGAATAAAAATGTGCTGACTACAGTCTTGGGAGAACAAAAATTCAGTTCAATTAAATTTTATTTGTATAGCACATTTAACAATAGACATTGTTACAAAGCAGCTTTACAGAGATTCAGATGTAGATCTAGAGCCCTAATGAGCAAGCCAAAGGTGATGTGGCAAGAAAAAACAGAGCATCAGATCTAAATCAGACAGATCCAGAGAGCAAGAGAAGCCATAGCTGAAGAAATGTGTCAGGATCTGGCTCCAAAATCACATTGGGCAGCAGAAGTGCACATACAGCTTGACAGATAGAGAGAACAGATTATTAGGTATGATAAGAGCATAGAGTGACTTAAAAGGTGCATATTGTTATCGGAGTTCAAGCACAGACTCCAGCAGGTCTAGCTCTGACAGCACAGGCCTGATTTATTTTTCAAAGAGGTTCAATTGCTTCTAGTAGTATTTCTTTTTTAAACCACATGTACTAGATCCAGTACCTAAATTGAAGATTTAGAGGAGGAGATCAGTGAAATTAATTCAGGCTGTTGGATTGGGGTAAGGAATTCCAATCGCTCTACTGATGTGGTTGTATTGGCCTCTATATAATTAGGTATCAGATTGTCTAACGTTAAATTCATACTCAAAATTTTCTGTCTAAAATTCTGGGGTTATTTCCCACAACGCCACACTGAAAAGAGAAAGTGGGGCATGGGAACTTTTGACTCCGACCACAGGGGCTCTAGATATCACACACATACACCCCACAAGCACACAGATTCCCTTGCAGCTTGCAAGCGCTTTCTTGTTCCGTTGTGAAAGATATCAAATTCACTTTGTTTATGACAAGAGTAAGGGGAGCTCCAAATGCCATATATTCCAAGAAAAAAAAGTTACTAAACTGGGGTTTTAAAAGGTATAAACACTTGTCATTGGGGTGGTACCCACAAGGGTATGGCTTTTGTACCTTTAGTTAGAGCAACATAATTGAGGAGGAACATTGTAAAGGTAGTTTAAGGACCCTTTTTCTTTTCTCTCTATCTCTGAATTGAATTAGAGGTTCAAATAGACATATTTGCACTTTAACAGTAGAAATAATTAAAAACAAAGAAAAGACTTAATTGATCATGTAAATGAATAATGTAAATAATTGCTCATCTGCATAGTCAAATGTTTTCTATTTGAGTATTTACGATTTTAAAAGCCTTTTCTACAGCACTCGTTATGTCGAATCTGCAATTTTTAGCGTATCTGTCACGGGGCTGGCACACAGAACCAGGGAATTGGGCAAGCTCGGTGTCAAGTGGTAGGCGATAGGTCGGGCGATTGGCAGGCAGAGTGTCGGAGGCGCAGGCGGGGAACTCGGTCCGGGGTCGCGCACAGGTAATCCGTCAGGTGGCCGCTTCGTCAGGTGACATGCATCGAACAATACTGAGCAGTGAGTGAAGTGGTTCGGGGCTTTATGTAGGGGAAGCGTGCTTGCATACCAGGGGTGTGTGTGTATCGGGATTACGGGGATTGGAAACAGGTAAGCGCGATCAGAATGCCGGTGATCGCGAACGTGGAAGTGCACCGGCCGGCTCGCTGCGCGCTGCAGGGGTGAGCGGGGGATTCTGGGACATGGATTCCAGGGAGGCCGGTGAGGGCGTGACAGTATCGTTGGATTCCTCTGTTTCTACCTGCTTTATTCTCATTGGTTAAAGATGCTCTTTGTAATATTTAAAAGTGTTTCTCGACCTATAATAAGCATACAATTTTAAAGATACCTCAGAAAAACTGGGCTTCAAAATATTGTCATGCAATAGATCTGGCTAGTTTCTTCATCTTAAGCTTCTGATTACATTTTTCAGGCCCAGAAAGTAGCTCCACCCCCAGCCAGAACAGAACTTCTCGCTTTCCTTAAAAGGCACCCCAAGGTGTACGTAGTTTCAACAGAAATATAAAAAAATAACAAAAGCTATGTTAACTATGACAATGACTTTTATTAATGACTTCTACTGATGTATTTGTTATGACTTCTCTTTCTTTTTCTCTCTATGTGAAAGCCAACCACAATTAGCTCTAACCATGGTTTATTTATATTAATAAGGGCCTGCATGATCCGTGACATTACTGTTGTGCTTTTGTGGTATGTTAGGACTGAAATGACTGTGCAATAGAATATGACGTTGTTGACAGGAACCGTGGTCAGAAATATTTACTGTGGGAGAATTGCAGTCTTATAATGCCGAGCAATGTCGATAAGAGGAGTCTGGCTTCAGCTTACCCACTGCTGTCTCTAAACCCCACACCACAGAGCCATCTGATGCGCTTCCTAGATACACCCACAATGCCATGCAGAAGAATCGGAAGTTGTCTTACGCTGCAAGTTATGCAGTAAGTTGTGCAATACATGAGGAAACAAGAATTTTCGGGTTCTGGCAGGAATACAGAAGGATGTTGACTGCATTAGACGCCTGCAGCTTGTAACAGTGAAATTGTTTGTTGTGCTTTTAAGACACTCGGTCTTAAGAAAGCCTGTAGCATACAACATACACTCACTGAGCACTTTATTAGGAACATGTACACCTTATTCATGCAATTATCTAATCAGCCAATCATGTGGCAGAAGCGCAATGCATAAAATCATGCAGATACGGGCCAGCAGCTTCAGGTAATGTTCACATCAACCATCAGAATGGG
>JAOUQW010028917.1:0-10395 GCA_028565825.1 Olivaichthys viedmensis
TTTCATTTCAATGTATACGAGGTATATGGAGAAATGACAATAAAAACCTACTTGAACTTGAACTTGAACTTGATAAATGGCTCGTAAACAGGTTAGAATACTCGTTAATAATGGCTTTTAAATACTTTATAAGGTGAGGTAATTATCAAAACTGACTGTCACCATTTACTAAACATGGATCAGGGGGCTTTTAGCGCCTATAATAAATATTAAAATGTTTTTATTTTAAGTACCAAAAATACTAGGTGAAGTTTATTGTAACGAACCGCCCATTCCAATTTTTCAAGCCTGATAGAAACTGCTGACTTTGTGACCGCATGTGCTATTTAATGCCCATGAAAAGCTGGTGTTGGTGTAAAATTTGGCTAAAAACAGTGTAGGCTACAGAGGCAACGTGTTCACAAAGACAATTTTCATGTTGTTTTTTCGTTAATTAGGCAAGGTGCGCCACAAAGCTGCCGCAAAGCTGCCACAAAGCTGCCACATGTCCACTCAGGAAGGAGCACAGTCCATGTAAAGCTAGCAGACTGGAAGTTCTGTAATAGAAGAAAGTGCCTAAACACACCATGAATGGAGGCAGCTTTACACACAACATCTTCCGCATGGCAGTTCTGTGGCCACCAAGGTGCTTTTTCTCACATAAAAAATGAGCGTGAGTGCAGTTCGCTCTGCTGAGAGTTTGACATGGCGCACTATTACACGTCACCACTTCACATTCCCACCTAAAGAATTCGACATAAGCAGCCTCATTAACCTGCATAAAAGATTCTACACACATGATACTTAATACTACTTCATATGGCATTTGTTTAATATTGTTCAAAGTTCAATCAAAGATTAGTAGACATCCCAATTTTATAATAATAATCCATCCATCGAAAAACTGGTGTTGGTGTAAAATTAGGCTAAGAGCAGTGTCGGCTGTCGACAGAGGCAAAGTCTATCAATCTATCTATCCATCCATCCATCCATCTAAATTTGGTTCAGTTACTCTTAATGAGTTATAGCTTACACTCTGAAACTAAGCTAAAAAAATGGAAGGTTAAGTACAGCAGAGAATCTGATCATATGTTTAATTAGTTGCGAAATTGCCTCCATGCCTCATTAAGACGCTACACCTTGCATATACAGAGCGTCAGGAATCCAACGTCTCTGATGTGCTGGAATCACCACCGCAGTCTCACGATTGCAAATTCATAAAAATTCACATCACAACTCACAAAACTGAATCCAACTATGATTTTTGCTCATTGGGATGGGAGTTACTGTATATTCATATAAGTACAGGAAGAAAGAAAATGATAATCTGCAGTACTGTAATCATTCCTGCCAGGCATCAGGCTTGTGTCAGATGCCTGGGGTGAGCTATAATTGGCCGAGTTATGGAAATAAACTCCTGCGAGCTCTGGGAAATATCACAAGCCCTGGAGGTGTAAGCAACAGGGTGTGAATGCAAAGGAGTTCAGCATACAGCTGCTCCGACGTCAAGTGAGTGCTGAAGCTCAGGAGATGTCGGACAGGTGACCGGTGGATAGTTGTTTGTAGTGTTAACGCCACTGCAATCATAAGTTCAGAGCAAGTTCATCAATGTGAAGTGCTGGTCAAAGGATTATGTAAATGAAGCTGGCGCTGTTTGGTCATAGTGTAACCCAAACATCGACCTAGTTATCAAGCCTTAGTAAAGTGTTGTGTTCACATTTTCCACCTAAAATCAGTTAGGTAGTCTAAATTTGCAGCAAACTGGGGGGAATTGTCATGCTGAGCCTCCACATGAATGAGTAAATAGTGTGTAACACTGGGGCGGGCGGGTTGATGCAAATGCAGAGTTTATTCAGGAGGTAAAAATGCACATCCAAAACAATCAAACGGGAAGTACAGTCTAGGTCAGAAAATGAGATAAACAATTCAAAATACAGTGAGAAAGAGTAAACCACAGAACAAAGACAACAAGCAGGAGTAGAAAACAGTTCAGAAATGTACGACCAACAAGAGGAAGGACATGGCAACATAAATTAATTTAAAAAGTCCTGAAAGAAGAATTGAAACATTTGCAACCAACAATTCGTGTCCACCTTCTTATCAATTTAATGTCAAAATGAGCACATTTAAATTCTATCGGCAGAGCTATTGATAAAATCGAAGCAGCCTGGCTAGTTGCTAGCTATCTAGCAATTAAAAAAAGAAATCATAACGTTACTCATCCTTGTAATTGACGAGGATGTCCCTGAAGCAAATTGCTGGAAGATTTTGTAAGGATTTAGCTAAGGATACCTAGCTAGTAACTTCATCACTTACTAGATTGATCGCTAGGTATACCCTGTTAAACTAAAGCGGGAAATGTGTCAAGCTCTGTGAAAATGGTGAATTAGCATACTAGCACACTCAACGTAAATAGTATTATAGCAAAGCACTTTACACTCGAAGTATGGAGTCTGATATTTTATTTAAAATTTTTGAAGTTCTGGTCCACTATAGAGTAGCACGCCTACTGTAAAAACACTCATTAACACACATTACAATTAGGTTAATGCAAAACATAACATGTACATCGCAACGGAATGTTGCTTTGGAGTAGCGATGGCTTGTACCTCAGTCTTGAAAATTACAATTTTAAGCTGTAAACATAACGTAATAGTATTTATGTGGTACAGCCCACAGAGACCACTCTTAACCCCATAAACCACCATTTGTCTGTCAGTGAACACGCGATTTGCAGTCACAGGTGATCGAGGTAATAGACATGCACGAAGCGGTATCGTTTTTTTGGTAGCTAGCTAACTATGGTGGTTTTCAGTGTACACAAATGTGGCAAATGTTATTAGTGAGTAAAGTCGTTCACATTGTTTCATAAAACACGTAAATCACCAATTTGCTTATTGATGTGGCCGACTTTTAGGTGCTCTACTCTAGTAAAGCTAACGTAAGAGAGTGATAGAGATAGAGAGCAATTGTCGAAGCATCACAGACAGAGATTGAGAAGAAAATGTAGTTAATGCCCATTGCCTGCATGCTGTGAGGGTTTGGCCATCCTGAGGCCATCTGGCTTTGCCTGACTAATAAAGGAGCCTGTCAAGCGCGATTAGCTGGAGCATGGCTGACACTGTTGCTACAGATCGGGCCATGTCCAGGGCCGCTGGGACGCTGTTCCGGGAGAAAGCCTGTCCGTTCAAACTGAGCCCTGGGACAACATCCCAATTGCCTTCAACACTTGTCACGCCAGTCTCCGGCGCCAAAATGGCAAAATTACCATTTCCAGCTCTCCTGACGAACAAAGCAACATACTCACTTGTCCCCTGGGTTTGCCGTGTATTCTGACAGAGATGAATTTAGTCATCAAGTCTCAAACCACTGTCCCAATGCAGCTATAGTTATTTTCCATTTAGCAAACGATCAGATACCCCTCAAAATAATACTATAAAACAGTCAACAGGAAGTCGACCACTTATCTATGACAAACCATGGCCATTGGCTTATACAAACAAATATCATACGAACAGCAGTTAAAGCACAATTTCGACATTGTCCTATTCATTCCTTCCATGCCATTATTACCCACAGGAACTCCAGCTAGATTGGTCAATTAATAAATGTCACAGCTCTCAGATTCCATTTCTTTCAGGCCACTGGAGGTGGTGCCTTAGGGAGATGAGAGGGAGAGACATTTTGAATAGCATAGCTGAAGACTTCGGGGCATGTTTCATCGGGTGACTGCTTGTGGGCGTGTGACTAAGAAAAGAAACCCCTTTGAAATCCTCTCTGAAGCTCTGGGGAAAGAAGAGAGTTTGTACACAGAAAATTCCGCAGTGCTACTTTGTTGGATCAACATCCACAACACTCATTCAAAGTCCTTTTTTTTTAAAGACAATTTTGGTTAAATTGTCTTTACATCCCGATAGATAGCACTAAAATAGATACTCTGTGACTATCCTGGACTTTGTAATCAATGTAAAAATGTCAACCCTGTCCGGCTGTGTTGACCAATCAGGAAACTGCCTGTCAAAAATAATACGTCTATTATTGAAACATTAATTCCATCCATGATATTTTACACGCCAAGTCGCATTTTCTCACGTTGAACCTTAAATGTCAAATTTCTACAAGAATATCTGTGGACTGTTTATTTTATTTTTTTAAACAAACAAACAAACAAAAAAACAGGTAACCAGGATCAAACTCAAATGTATTGCCTAATGCATTGCTATGAGGCATTTATTTGGCCATAACAATAGTACATTGGCTAGCTAGCTAGCTAACTGTGTCATATGGGTTTTTGCTATGATTTTCCAGAGTTAGACTGGTGGCTTGCCTATCATTATAACCCACCGTCCCCCTTGAATTTAACCACTGCTTATAAATGAACAGAAAGCAAAACTGTATCTTGATGTAGTAGGTGACATGCCAAGGCCAGTTATTGATAGATAGAAGGCTGACGTGCAACCAAAAGTTCCACTTCCCCAGCTACTAAAGGGAAGACGAGTGAACACCAGTGTGGCTTTTCAGTGCTTGAGAAACCTGAGAGATTCAACCGACCTGAAAACTGATGCCAAGCTCGCTTTGCTTCCGCTTGACAGCTAATTATCTTGCTTGTTAGTCTGATATCATTTGCTATCCTCCCAGACTAACAATTTTAATGTATACAACATACTTCGCTAGCTAGTAATGTTAGTTAGTAAGCTATCATGTTAGCTGTGCCGTCACACTAATTGCCAGGCCTACTTGTTACCTATAGCTATGTTAGATACATAAGTAGCTAGCTAGACAAAAAACAACACTTGTACTCCAGATGTCTGCTGGTGTTTAGCTATGAATGTTGTTAGCTTATAAGTGACAGCCAATCAGCTGAACGCCCTTTTAATTCTACAAATTCAATCAACGTTGGCATGGTTAAGTTTCTTGATTTGGAGGCGGTGCATGCCTTTGGAAGAACGGTCTTTGGAGAGAGGTTGGGATGGAGGGCGGTGTGTGGACTCCTTTGATGGCTATGTCTGGCAAAAAATTTCAAGTACTGCTAATATAAGTTCTTCTGAACATATTAGAGCTTTATTTTGAAGAGATGCTACTGTAAAATAACAGATGAGGAAAGGGTAATCAAAAACCAAAAACAGATGTGGGTTCTTGCTTCATTTCTTTTAATCAGGTCTCCGAAGTCCTTGTTATAAAGTATGGGGTGTGCTTCAACTAATACCACTAGCTGTTCAAACTGTTCCATGTCTCAGAAGAAAAGCAAAACAACAGGTGTTTTGCTGCTCTGCTGCCACGTGGGAGGATAAACTGAGAGATCTGAACAACTCACAATAGGCATATTTCCATCCAAAATTTTTGCATATTTTACAGGATTTTCCAAAAAATAAAGTCAGCAAAAAAAAATGCAAAACGCTGTGTGTTTCCGTCAACTACTATTACGTGAATTTTACGTCATCAAAAGAGCACCAGCCAAACCCTCACAGTCATGAAGAGACTCATCATTTATTTGAAAAATCAGTTTCCATCACCTCTTTATTGCATCTTCCTTTAATCAATACATAAACTTTATCACATTTAGGGATAAAAAGTTTTTTTGCAATATCAAGGGGGTTTTTATTTTATTTTTTTAAGGGGGTTTCCGGCATTCAGTAAAAAAAAAAATTGCATTAAAAGACAGATTTAAATTTCAGTAAGATCAATGCATTAAGCACCTTTGAGAAGACCAGGGTCTATATTTATCAAACTTATAGTTAGGAGTCCCGATGTAGGGACTAAAATTTGGCATTTTATTCTTCTAAACAAGACCCTGATCCTAGACCAGCTCTCTTACTTGATGTGTCCCAGGCCACTGACCATTTACTGACCATTTTAATTTAGAAACACAATTCCTGGACCAGTAAAATCAGTAAAACCAGGGACGTATCTGATCCTGGATTAGCAATCTGTAATGCTTTACAAGGGCAACATCGGCTTATTGAATCACATATATCAGAGAACACTCACAACTCTCTGGCTCTTGAATAAGACATGACAGATCAATCCTCTTATGCCATGCAAAATAAATTTAAATCATCAAAAATAATCTATAATCCATACAACACTGCAGTATCTCAGTGTAAGACCTGCTATTCAGATAAAACACCACCCAAACGAGACTTTGCCTGGGAGAAAGAGCATCTTTTATATAGCTTGACCATTCCATAATAAGCGGATTTTGGACTATTATACTGTAGCTTAGTTTTGAAGTGGAACAAATGGATTATGTAATTGAATATTTTTTTTATAAAGGACCTTCAACATCTCCACGGTGCATTACTTTAGCTGTGAAACAGATAGACCGAAAAACACTCAATTCAGAGGAGAAAAGAAGAGGGCAAAAGACGTCAATCATTTCTCGAAAATGTGGCTCATACATTTTATTAGCACTCTGAGGGCCAGAACTACTGAGAGCATTCAACAATTTTAAACATAGTTTTGTGACAATGTGAGCCAGAAATAATGACATAATGACCTGAAACTATCATCCATCCCAAAAGTAAGGGCTCTCACCCTGTATGATTCCGAAAATTCAGTTACAATGTGATTTCTGGAAACTGTCCTATTTATTCCTCTGTGATAATCATCCTGCCCTTTGTGGATTGATACTGTAGCCAAAGTATCATATATATCATATATATATCTGTGGTAAATCAAAGATGGAGTGTATGATTTCATCACATCCTGTACCTCACCACCCCCCTCTCTCTCTCTCTCTTTGAATGCACATGAGAAATGCAATTTATGGTATAAAATGACAGTTAACTGCCACTTGAAAAATTGAAAACCACCTTTATTTGTATCCCAAAATCGAGAACCTGTTGCCAAGAATCTTGAGTATTAGTCATCATATTATCATCTAGGGAGTTTATGTACCTGCAGGTACGATCAAAATGAAGGCTGCTAACGGTCATATTATAGTGCATTCTCTAAATAAGTTGGGGATTTGACAGGGCCGGTGCCACAGATATCCACATTATATCCGCCCACAAGCCACAAATTGCTCATTTAATGCCAACTTCTATTCCTATTTCTCATAATAAGGCTGCCGATGACAGTAAATAACACACTCGGTGTGCATACTAAGAAAGAGAAGATTATGCTAAGCCAAGTCTACATGATAAGACTAAGAAGAAGACAGCATTTACATTTTAAGTTCTAGAAGAACACATTATGTTTACCTGCTAACACAGAGAACACGCTAGATCTACAGGGTAAGACAGAGAAGAACAACTAGGTCTACATACTAAGAAAGAAAAGATTATGCTATACAAAGTTAAGAACCTGCTAGGTCCACAGGCTCAGAAAAGAAAGAACAAGTTAGAACTACAGCCTAAGATGAAGATGCTAACATGCTAGGTACTAACATGCTAGGTGTACATGTTGAGATGGAGAAGAACACACAATGTCTGCCTGCTAACACAAAGCAGAACGTGCTAGGTACATATGCTAAGTCAGAGAAGAACATGCTTAGTCCACATACTGAGGAGAGGAGAACACGCTAGGTATAAGTGTGCTAAGAAAGAGAAGAATATGCTAGACCTATATGCTATAACATATGAGATCCTGCTAAGTCTAAATTCTAAGAAAGAAAAGAACAAGTTAGACCTACATGCTAATATAAAAAACGATATGCTAAGTATACAAGTTAAGAAGAAGAAAAAGACACTAGACGTACACGCTAAGCCAGAGAACAACACACTATGTGTTCATGATAAAACAAGCTACTAGAGCTACTTGCTAAAAAAAGAGAAGAACATGCTAAAACAGATCAGAACCTACATACTAAGAAAGAATATAACTAGTTATATCTACAGTTTAAGATGGAGAACCACATGTTAGGTCTACATGCTAAGACAGAGAAGAACACAATAGGTTGTCTACATACTAAGAAAGCGAGGAATATGCTAGGTCTACATGCTAAAACAAATAAGAGCCTAATAGGTCGACATGCTAAGAAAGAGAAGTTGTTGTTAAATCTACATGCTAAAATGAAGAACAACATGCTAGGTATAAGATGGAGTAGTCTACTTGCTAACACAGAAGAGAACACGCTAGGTCTATTTGTCAACACAGAGCAAACCATGCTAGGTCTAAATGCTAAGACAGATAAGAACAGAAAGATGACTAGCGCGGTGTGTTAACACCAAACAGCTTGACATACGTCAGCTCGCATGTTCCGGCTATCCTAAAGAGGCTTATATGTGAAGTAATGCGATGCTAACTGTGAGCAGCTCTGATAGGGCAAATGTAAGGGATTGTGTGATCAAAAAACGAGTGACGAGAGTAAACTGCTACATAAGCATTAATGGTTATTGAGACATACGTTGAGAAAAGACCTTTAGCTAGTCTTCAACTTAATATCTTTTTTTTACTGGTGTGAACTGGAACATATTGAGGTGCCAAACGCTAATGAGGTAATGTCATAAACAATCTATTTAAGATGCAGCTATGTTAATGTTTGGAGTCAATTCAAAATTACCCAGCTAACCACGTTAGGCTATAAGAATGTTTTTCTGAACGTTACGGTTTTAGGAACTTTCGTTCAATCTGTCAAGTTTTCATTATAAACGTTCTTGCAACAAACTTTAGTTGTAGGAAAATTATCACTAATGTTTCCATAATGTTTGTTTTTGTCTGTGTGGGCTACCGTACGTCCTAATAACATTGTGAAGCTAACCATTATTACCAAAAACCAATGTTTTTAGAACATTGCAGGAACGTTATTTCTGGAATGTTACAGTCTAGCCTTCCTAGAACCTGTTCAATACTTAATGAACAGTCCAGTAACGTTCTCTGTTAACTGGTTATGACAACATGTACACTTCAGTTGTGTTTCTTTAGTTCTGCAAACCTCGGACCCACCTTTTCAGGCAAAGGATGAACAAATACTAGATGAAAATTCTACTGGGAGAGAAGGAAAGAGAAAAAGAGCCCCTAAGAAAAGCGTCCGGGCCTCGGTCCAGGTGTTTTGAAAGATGGCAAGCTAAGGACCTGCTTGTATCGCTTTGGAGTAATTAATGTGACAGGCAGGATTGGGGTGAAGCACTTCAGAGGTGCTGACAAGCTCGTCTGTGTTAGCATGGTGCCGCTTCTCTAGAGAACAGTAATGAGACGTGTGTGTGTGTGTGGAGGAATGAAGGTTGTAAGCAGGCAGCTGGTGTCGTTTGTGTCAATCGATTAATTGCTCAACGCTCTCATCTTATCAGAGGCCCGATCGTCTGTGCAGTATTCACCGTATGACACGGATGCTTTAATGACCCTTCAGTGGTTCCCAAGAAAATCATTTGGTTTGATGTGTAGACTCGGAGCATAAAGATAATAATATGTCCTCAAATGCCCTCACTGAATGTGGATCTTGTGCGCGTTCAATATTTGCTGGGACGAATATTTCCCTGAAGGCCGAGCCAACTTGAAGGTCAAACAGACTGTGTGTTGAATAAGGGGTCTGGGAAATGAGGTTTAATTGTGATTTCAAGAATGAGGAGAAGTGGCAGAACTAATCCTGTCCTTTCTTAAGGTTATACAAAATATTTAATGAGGGAAGGATGGTGCAGAATCATAACTTTTGGTCTCATTTTGACATATTAAAAGCAGAATGCATCCATAAAGGATGCTTTCAAGTGCTTTTGTGTGTAAAATTTTCAAAATAGTGACTGTGACATCATCCAATCACAGAGCACTAGTGACTGTGACATCATCTAATCACAGAGCACTAGTGCCTGCGACATCATCCCGTAGCGCACTAGCGACAGTGACATCATCCAATCACAGAGGACTAGTGACTGTGACATCATCCAATCGCAGAGCACTAGCGACTACATGTCTTGAACATGTAAAGAAATTATGTAAAGAGAAAATGCTTTTAAAAATAATCAAATTAAAAGTTCCTGAAAATAAAAAAAATACTATAAAAGTACTAAACCAGAAATCCAGAGATGGCTGCTGATGCATGCTGGAAAGTTTAAGGATGTATTGGGAATTTCCATGGCAATGTGTGTTTGTGATGACCTTGGGGTCAGTCTGGTTTATGAATTTGGTATAAGTAGAATATTTTATTTGAATGTGTATTTTATTTTATTTTAATATGTATACAGTGCTGTGCAAAAGTCTTAGGAACATGTAAAGAAATTCTGTAAAGCGAAAATGCCTTTAAAAATAATCAAATTAATAGTTCCTGAATATAAAAAAACACTATAAAGAGCAGTAAACAGTAAAAAACTAAAATCAGTGTGTTGGTGTTTCAGCCTTTGCCTTTAATACTGCATCAATTCTCTTAGACACGCTGTCGTGCAGTTTTATATGGAAAGTGGCTGGCAGGTTGTTCCAAGAATCTTGGAGAACTTGCCACGGTTCTTCTGCAGAACTTTGGCTCTCACTTGCTTCTGTCTCTGC
>JAOUQW010028918.1:0-10393 GCA_028565825.1 Olivaichthys viedmensis
GCTGCAAGGACTGGCCATATCAATATCCTGTCTGAGCAGTAGAGGGAGCCCTCATGGGGACCCCACAAGGGTCTTGCGTTCACACTTGGGTAGGGGAGGTGCCAAGAGCTGGCCTTCTGCACCCTCATCCAGTTGTCTATAGCCGTGCAAGGGCACTTCTCAGCCAGGCAAAGGAGTTCATACTTACCTGGCAGGGGCGATACCATGATCAAGAAAGTGGTTTACCCAAGGCGAGGCGCTGCCATTGCACTCCGGTTGTGCTGACCCTTGCGAATTCCCCAAATGTGGGACTCTCAATTGCATAATTTATGATAGGGGGGGACTGCGTTCGCGCTCTCCCCTGATGTTTACCTGGTAAAATGAAAGACAAGAAGCATCTGTCATGCTTTTGTGCAAAATTTGCTGAGGATTAGCCTTTGGAAGACACCCGGAACAGCACTAACACGTGGCCATGACCCTGCTTAAGCAAAGGCTGTGCTTGACGAGGCCCAACTCCCTTGGATCGGGTCCCGTCCAAGAGCACGGCGTGGAACGTGCTCGGCTTTGCCCTTGAGGGGCTTGTTGCTAGTTCAGCTGGACCTTGAGGCCAACGGCCTTCTGAGGCTCCTGTTGAAGGTTCAGATGGACTTTGATTCCAAAAGCCTTCTGCGGACTCTGGTAAAAGGTCAGATGGACTTTGAGGTCAAAAGCTGGACTTGGAGGCCAAGGGCTGCAGGCCTCAGGAAGGCACAGAGGCTTTGAAGAGAGCAGCATCGGGCGGCTTGGCTTTGGCTGCCTTTCAATTGTCATCGGGATGGCCAAACGCACCATATTGACACCTACCCTCTTGCAGGTGCCCCATTCAGGCCCGGCCAGTATTAGGGCATGCTGCGGCGCATATACTAAAATTGGATCGATACAAAGAAGATTAGCATGGCCGCTGCGAAAGGATGACGTGCAAATCCGTGAAGCGTTCCTCATTTTCTTTTCGAGCCATCACCAAATGCTCTGGCGCCCTCGTAGGCAGTTCCATATTCGTAGTCAGGGCACAGGCGTGGGTCAATACCAGGAAGTCAAGGAACCAACAGACACTGGGAACGCGAGACAGAAAATACAGGAAACCAGACTTGAAGAAACGCTCAGACTGACGGCATGAAAACACGACAAGACTTCGCCACGATAAACTGAAACCAGCGGGTATTTAAACATAAATGGATAATTGATACTAATTACTGACTGTCCAATAGGAAATCGAAGGGGGCGTGAACAAAATCAAAACAAGACATGTGAATCCAACAAAACAAAAACACATGACAATGACACAAACACGGAAGTGCACGGCTCGCCGGGAACTGCTGCGTGCACTATAAGCGGGAGTCCGCGGCGGGGATACCGTGACAAATACATGCAAAATCCCTTTGTATTCCAGTCAGCAGTTACTGGGACAATTTCATTCTTGGCACAAGGTTTCCATACTTAGATCCGACAATTAAAATCTATAGCTAAGTGTTAGGCGAATATTAGTTGGTGCTTTTGCTATATTAGAAGCAAACTTTGAAGTCACCTTTCATTACTTTATCCATTATAATAAAGTGTTACTCATTGATCAGTTTTTATGTCTTTTACCTAATACTTCTTAAAATTACTCACATTTAAATTTTTGGAATGACTGTGATTTTCTCCAGCGAGTCAGAAATGTTGAAATAAGAATGAGATGAGAAAAAGCTGTCCAACTCAAAAGCATACGTGTCTTCTGACTCCTTTCTGTCAGTGTGCTAAATCGGACACCTATGCATCTGATTAATGAGATCATCCTGGTGGATGACTTCAGTGTGGACCGTAAGTATCAACAATGAATCTTCTGCTTTATTTTCAAACAGTTGAGTTAGACACAAAGAGCTTTTTTTAAATAGTACATTTTGGGAAATAAGACATGTTCCTAAATAAAACAAATGGGCTAGCTTTTTATTTTGAATAATGAAAGATTAAAAAGTATTCTTTGTTCTTTCAGCAAATGACTGCCTTCTTCTTACCAAGTTACCCAAAGTGAAGTGTCTTCGCAATAAAAGAAGAGAAGGTAGGCTTGTTGTTTTACTCTCTCTGTAAGCATGTTTTCTAAATACTGGTTAGTCAGCTTTTCTTTGCTGCTAAATGTTTTAGCATTAGGTGATTTTGCATCAGGGCCTCACTCTGGGAGGATAAAAACACACCTTGTGGATAATTGCAGGATATTGAGTGAGGCTATTTCTAGAGGCAAATTAGTGTGGGTTTCCTTGGTGAGCTGCTCAATGCTCAGCAGGTTATAGCTGCCTTAATAGATTATGGCCTGCCTGGTGATGTGTGTTAAAGCTTATGGGCTACACCAGTTTTTAATTTTTTAAAATCCTGGTCCTGTAATACACATGCATTGCACATTTAAGTGTTTTCCCTGTTCAGACCTCCCCATACTATGTTTGTCAATTACTTGATGAGTTTATTTAGGTGCATTAGAAGCAGGGAAAACACTGAAACATCAATGCAGGACATAGCTGCCTTAATAGATTGTGGCCTGCCTGGTGATGTGTGTTAAAGATTATGGGCTACACCAGTTTTATTTTTATTTTTATCCTGGTCCTGCAATACATATGCATTGCACATTTAAGTGTTTTCCCTGTTCAGACCTCCCCATACTATGTTTGTTAATTACTTGATTAATTTATTTAGGTGCATTAGAAGCAGGGAAAACACTGAAACATCAATGCAGGACGAGGACTGAGAAATACTGGGCCACACGGCAAACAGTGTTTCTTTAGTCTGAGAATGATCAGCATGTAATAGGTAAAAAACAGAACAAGTGTTTGCTTTGCCTTTTCTGAAGGTTGAAAGTGTTACAAAAAACATTACAAATTAAAAGCATGCCTTTCTGCCTTTCTTGCAGATGAGCATGTGCTTTAACTTTACTGGTGCAAGGCAACTTAACTGCAACGTATAAATCTCAAATATATATTATAATATTGAAAATATTATAATATCACATATCCCCATTTCAGCTCTCAAAACCAAATGCCATACGCCATCACAAGCCATCATAAAAACAAAAAATATTTTGCATGCAAGCCATACTTAAAACAACAACTAGAGAGCATAATGCTACTGCATTTCGCTACTGCAATTCTCTCTCTTAATTAGAAGTTCATAGGCTTGTGAGGGGTTGGGGCAGGGGCAGGGGCTTCCTGAGCAACAATGGACACAATCTTCAGCCTTTTCATTGTGCTCACAGAGTGCACCTCATGGATGGCAGAATAGTTTGGTACATTTGGCTGCCAGATTTATGTAGACACTTTTAGAGCCTCAGTCTCTCTCACACACACACACACACACACGCACACACACAAACGCATGCGCCTCTATACACATTTGGATGGTCTACAGTAATCCAGAAGAATTTGCACTCAAAGCTTTTATTGCAACTCTGTCCAATTTGTTCCAAAACGCATGGATATCTGTTAAATTAGCCAGGGTGTCATCCCAATGCATTTGTGCTCATTTTTAAATTATTTGATAGTTCTATTTTGGAAAAAATGCCATCTTCCCACAATGTCTTCTTATTAATTATGTCATCGCAACCAGACCATTTACCAGAGTGTAATTAAGTCTGCAGCAGTGGTTTGGAGAAGGATAAATCATGGATAGAGGATTTACTGTAACTTAGCACCTATTTGTGGCTCAGGGTTGATCAGGTCCAGAGTTCGAGGGGCAGATGCCGCTGAAGCAGAAGTCCTCACCTTTCTCGACAGCCACTGTGAGGTCAACAAAGACTGGCTGCCTCCACTTCTTCAGAGGATCAAAGAGGTACTGAGTTTCCTGACCATCTTTCCAACAGATACATTGCACCACTAGGAATGTGCAAAATGTGCAATATGGCATATGCCAAATGTGCAATCTAGCATATGTAATGTTCACACAACTGACGTTACAAATGCTCTTCCACAATGATCTTCCACTCTCTTTTTTAATAAAACAAGACAAGGCAAACCTACTTTTTGTCAGATTGTACCTGTATTCCAACAAATCTTCTTTGCTGGATATTCTGGCTTCTCAATTATCCAATCATTGGACCATGGCAGCCAGTTTTCTCCACTTAAATAATTTTCTAAGCCATAATAAAAAGAAAGTTTCTTGAAAATTATGCCTTTGTATCTCAAAATAATGAAAAGGTTTCTCAAAATTCTGCCTTAATATTACTGTGGTAAAGATTTATATTGGATATTTGCCACACATTCGCACGTCCATTGCCAAAAGTATTTAAGTAGAGTCTGTGAAAATATAGCTTATGAACAGAACACACACTCATGTCATCATTGTTTTATTTTGTGTTCATATATTTTGAACCGTTTTTTGACACGTGTCAGCTCGTAATGGATCTATGTCAAAGTGCGTATCATGAAAAGCATTAAAAGCCTGCTTGATGCCCTATTAAAGCTGGTAAATGCATTGAAAAAAACATTTAAACTATTATGAACACAAAATGTGTCACAGCTACGATCGCCACACGCTTTCTGTTGATGTTTGCCTGTTTTATGTCGATCACCTGTTTTCCCATCACATGTCTTAAATGTTTCCACCTGTTTCTTGTTTGGTGAATTGTATAAAAAGCCCTTGTGTCCACTCCCAGTTTGTCCTTGATTGTTTCATGTCACGTTGTGTTACCTGTTTGATGTTAGTATCGTTAAATAAATGTATGTTTGTCGAACGGCTTTGCACTTGTGTCCACCTCCCTGTCTGCGTCATGACAATGTAAAAGTGTAGACATGAGTATGCTTGTGACTAAGAAGTACTAACCAATCCTAACACAGAAGGTATGAACAATTGTAGCACAGTTATTAATAACAGAGTATTAATAACTAGTAGAGTTCATTACCACTCTTCTTTGAGTTTACTGATTTGCTGGTCCATGATTTTTGTCACGTGAGTGTGACCTAGCGGGCGGTTGCCAAGGTCCCGGACGCCACAGGAGGTGTAGCCAAACTCCTTGACTCCGCGGGAGGCGTGGCCGAGTTCCTGGATGCCGCGAAAGGCGTGGCCAAACTCCCTGACGCCGCGGGAGGCGTGGCCGAGTTCCTAGACTCCGTGGTGGGTGGACCCTGGGTGTCTGATGACACAGCAGAGGACGTCAAGCCCCCCGGGCTTCGAGGACGCCGACTCCACTCTGTCTCCCGACACCGCGGTGGGTGGCCCCCAGATGTCTGACGCCGTCCTGCCTGCAGCCCCCAGTGAGGACGTGATCGCTCCGTCCCCGGGCTGCCTCCCGACACTGTTGTGGGTGGACCCCGGGTGTTCGACGACACCACAGAGGACGTCATCGCTCCGCTCCTGGACTGTGGTGACAACGACGAGCTGTATCCAGCCCCGGCGGAGCACGCCTTCGCTCCGCCCCCCGGGCTTTGGGGACGGCGACCCCTCTCTGCTTCCCGACACCGCGGTGGGCGGCCCCCGGGTGTCTGGCACGGATGTGGACCGACTGGCAGAGCTCTTCCGGGAGCTCGCCATCTCGGGGGGAGCACCGATAGGGGCCCACGTGGCCGTCACTGCTCCACCCACGGGCTTCGCGGATGGCGACACCACTCTGCCTCCTGACACCGCGGTGGGTGGACCCCGGGTGTCTGATGACACTGCAGAGGACGTCATCGCTCCGCTCCTGGGCTGTGGGGACGACGACGAGCTGCATCCGGCCCCGGCGGAGCATGCCTTTGCTCCGGTCCCCACCCCCTCTTTTCCCGGTGCGCCTTTGTGAGGGGGTTCTGTCACGTGCGCGGCTGTGCTCGTGACCTAGCGGGCGGTTGCCAAGGTGATGGCCACGTGCGTTACCGTGTATGTGTAATCCCTGTCTCGTAATGTGATTGTCCCCATCTGCATGTCATTTGTTCGTCATTAGTAAGTGGTTAAAAAGCCCTCCTTGTTTCCGTCCAGTTTGTGCCTGATTGTTTCATGTCATGTTGGGAATAAGCTACCCGTTTGATGTATGATTATGTTCCAGAGAGTTGACAATAAATGTTTAAAAGTATTCGGCTTGCGCCTGTGTCCTACCTCCGCCGCTACGATTGTGACAGCTTTAGGTGTATTACGCATTTCAACAAATATAATTTAGTAAATTGATAGGATGTAACATAAGGAGCTGAAAGTATGAAACTTGGGAAACTTTTATCAATTATTTACATGTGTTTTCTTGCAAAAGAAAATACAGTTTTCCTGTCTGGTAATGGACGATCTCACTGCACAAGCTTGAGGTTGTTGTTCTTTGGCAGAGCCTTTCCAAATACATTGTTATGATTTAGGAAAATGCCTTCTGCTTTAAATCTGCAACTTTTTCTTAATTAAGCTGCTGTATGACAAGCTTGGATAATTTCAGGACCCGAGCTGTGTCACCAGCCCAGTGATTGACATCATCAACATGGACTCATTTACCTACGTTGCCGCTTCCTCGGACCTGCAGGGTGGTAAGAATTCAATTCAAATAAATTTTATTTGTATAGCACTTTTAACAATGGACATCGTCACAAGGCAGCTTTACAGAAATCCGGATGTAGATCTAGATCCCGAATTAGCAAGCCAGGAAAAACTCCCTGAGACGACATAAGGAAGAAACCTTGAGAGGAACCAGACTCAAGAGGGAACCCATCCTCTTCTGGGTGACACCCGATGGTGGGATTTTGATATAAAAAATAGGATATGGAATGTTTGGTAGGATCAAATTCGATCATAGGATAATAGGACAGTCTTTAACTAATGCTTATAGATTGTGTACTAACATCTATAGATCGTTTATAGGTGGTCAATCATTGATTGGTGATTGCATGATTTTGAAACTCTTACTCTAGATGCTTTAATCTACTGATCTGCTGATAATCACATACATTTATTGAAGACAGCAGTAGCTCTTTTAAGTCTCCACAGGAGTTTCTTGAGCGTAAACAGTACGAGCTAATTCAAATACGCTAGCATGGCGTGAGTTATTCAGCAGCGAGGGCACGGAGAGAGATCGATCAGGCTGGGTTCAGTTTCTGAGGGCACGGAAGGACAAAAGCTGGCAGAAGAAAGAGAACCTAATGCAAACCATCTGCGCAGGCTTCACGGAACGATGGGAATCTGCTTGGAGAATGGAAACGGGACAGGAATATTGAGCCAAAGATGCAGGAATCGCCGGAATGTTCTAGCATGCTGTGGTTTCGAGATTGCTTCGGATGGATGATTATTATTAGTCTGTATCCTTTAGTTCGAGACGGTTAAATGTTACATAAGCGTCTGAGGCGGAGCCGAGGAGCCGGGGGTCAGGGTGTTTGAGAGTGACGGCGGTTGAATTCCAGGCTAAAAAAAAATCAGTAAAACTGCTATGGAAGGAGTTGATTTGAGGGTTTTTACTTATTCCTGCTTCGTATTACAGTTTTAAAAAGCTCCACCCTGAGTGTGTAGACTTTGTAGTCTTTCTCATATGTTGTTTATTTGATGTCAAATTTTGATTGATACAATTAACCTGGTTGTATTATTGCAACTAATTATTGACTATAACTAGTCCGTGTTTCCTTTCACACACACAAAGACAATCTGACACCTGGAGTCAGAGCTTATAATAGTATCATGACCCACTTTCACTCTAAATTCTTCTGAAAGTCTCCCTTCACCTTTTCACTGCAGCAGATTTATAGCCCTGGTTATTGATTGCCTCAAATTGCATTAACCACAATCACTGCAAGTCTTTGGAAAGTGCAATTAAATGAAATATTCCTTCACTTCCAAACACTCAGAGCGATTGTGGTTGAGTGCCACAGACCACAACGTGAAAGGATTTGTGGAGAAATCAGTGCATGAGTATGAAAATGCACGGTGTGAAATCCAACAAAATCACCTTTATTTGCTGAAATCCCTATGAAGTGCGTGTGTTTGCGATGAGGGGGGAATTTACAGCATTAATCTGAGCACTGAAAGAAGGCCTCATTATTTTCTGTTTTTTAGTGTTTATAGCATAACTTACAGCATGAACTTTACATAACGTAAAGTAAATAATTGCATTTTCACAAGCCGTGTGTTTTAAGTGGTAGGTTGTCATTTGAAAAAAACAACTGCCACATAGCTGTACTGTGGTGGAGAAACATTCCTTTGTTTGCTGTTTGGTTCTGAGAATGGCTTTTCTTAGAATCGCGGGCGCAGAGGCAAACAAGTAGCAGCATTGATCCATACCATATAGAGGTATGTAAGCATGTTTACTCATAGCAAGACGAGCTGAGCTTGAGGTTGTGTCATATTTTAAGATCTATTATTGATGGTGTATGTGCGTGTGTGTATGAGTTTTATTTAAGTAGCTGTGTTTGGCTGCTATAACTAAGAAAGGAAAAAATGTTAGATAGAAAACACCATCTCATATGTTGTCAGCTTCTGGAAACGAAATTTAGAGTGCTATAAAATATTGGTTTGGTAATTTAACACTTTATTTGAAGGGTACCTACATTGGGCCTTCATAACACATTTGTAAGAGTTGCTTAAATCTTTTTATAAAGCAATGCTGGAGGATTTATGAAAGGCTTGTGTTAAAACTTGTGAGGTGACAGAGTGTGAATTTGTGTTTCCATAAAAGAGAGATGCAAGAAGAACCCTCAAGTATCGATACGGTTAGATTCTTCGCGATTTGTTACTGTAAATATTTTTAAATCCTGATATTGCATGTAATTCACTTCTCTTTACTAAAAGCACATTTATGAAGCTTTGAGAGTTTTGTATGAAGTGTCCATTCTTTTCATTCAGCCTCATAACCTGTTCATCAGTTCATCATCTTAAAGCATATTATTCAGTAACTACTATGAATTATTCAGTAAATACTGTGAAATTAATAGGACAAGTATGTTTTCATAAAAGTGAGGACTGTAAAAGTAAGGAATGGCTTCTGGGGGTTACATAAGTTGTGGAAAATATATACATTAGGGCTTTATAACAGAGTTATTAATGCAAAATGGATTACCACTTTATTTGAGGACAAGACAATCATTTTTTCAGCTGACCTATGGGATTCTTATGTGAAGTTGTAGAAGCCATACATTACATTGGATATAGTATATTGAATAGTGCTTATTAACAGTTTTAAATGCAAATGGACCACCACTTCAGTTGAGGAACATCCAATTCCATGTTCTTGTATAAAGTAGATCAAACTGGCATCCCTCTTTTCTATCCCCTTTGGTTTAATGTCATCATATCGCTTCAGAATAATCAGGTCTATTACTGATATTTGAATTCCATCCTAACGTTAAAGTTGCATCAAGTTATCTATAGCTAACGTTGATCTACCTTTGTAACATGAGCTAATTTGCTCAGTCCACATTCAGCCTTGCTCTCAAGCAGACCCATGTTTGAGCAACTTAAGGACAATAGTGATGAAGGTGTTTTTTTTTTTAAAAAGCACCACATTTGGGCCCCTTCACCACACCAGGACCCTAGTCAGTCGCCTATATAGATTAATAGACGGGTCGCCCTGCACAGAAAGAAGAACTTTGCAAATCGGGCACCCGAACGAGTAACCGAACAAACCGGGTTTTGCTCCTTTTGTTTGCTTTTTATGTGGAAGGAAGACCGCGGTTCTTCTCAAACATGGCTGTTCAGTACCAGAGGAGCAAGAAGAGGAGAATGGAGAAGAGGAGGCCTCTTTAGCTGCTCTTGTTGGAGATCTAGCTGTATTTGATCAGAACTCTGTCCCTCCTACAGCCCTCAGGTGATGGGTCACCTCCTCTGTGCCGCAGCAGATAAAGACACACATTCAGTCCGCTGGCCTGCTGCTGTGCTCATACTGTACGCTCCGACACTGACTTAACCTCTTCCATTGAAGCCGTCGTTTCATTCATGAGTGGCTTTGAAGGCTGGAGGCGTTTCAGAATGACTGTGACTGAGAGTCGTGAAACCGTTTTTGCTTTCATTCAGGTATTTATTCATCTATTTTTTCAGAGTTTCTGAAGTCATTTAAACACCTTTATATTATGTTACGTTTCTCCTGAAATTGTCCATTCTTTTGCCAAAAAGACTTTGTACCATTTTTGGAATACTCACATTTAAAGTTAATCCTATACATGGTTTCAACCATAAAAACTTAACGATAGTTTTCCACAAAACATCCATCATCATTGACAGTGTAAGACACCTGGAAGCACTTTGTTCTGCCTGTGGAGATAAAGGCATGTTTCCGGGTTATGCAGTACTAGTTTAGTAAATTTTACAGCGCACAGAAAAGAGCCCCAACCCACACGCATTTTTAACCCTTGTGTAGTCTTAACATTCTGTATACTCCCCTTGTCCTATGGGTCAAAAATGACCCGAAGACAATCTTTATATCCTGGTGGTGTACAGCTTTCATGGAAATATAAACAATAAGGCAATGTTTCACTTTTTCTAATGT